>APFE031693302.1:0-20155 GCA_000404065.3 Pinus taeda
GATGGTGGCCCTCAAATTTAGAAGGTTAATTCCATTCTATGAGTTGTCCCAATCTTTTTCTTCATATATAGAATAAAAATAGATTCCAAAATGAAATGTAGATAACTTATGAACAATCAACAATGTGTTTGGTCATTGTTTAGTATCACTAACATCATATTGTGAACTAAAAATTAGTGCTATAATTCAAAATGGAAAGAGTAAAATTTTACGGATAAAAAAAACAAATAACATTCTCTTACAAAATATGACATTTTATAAAAAGACATATAAATATCATAATTACATTTTAAATTATATTTCTTTATATATTTATTCACTCATATCTAAAAAACTAAGAAAAATTTATAAGGTTGTATTTACTAATTTTATAGAATTTAACGATACAAATTTATTTTTATGAAATTATTTATTGTAAAATAATTTTAATTACCATGGGTAAGTTGTGAGATTATGTTGTGAAACCTAGATATAAGAGAATAAGATATGTGCAATAAAGATGTAGAATACGGAATTTTTGCATTTTGTAAGCCACGTCAAAATTAGGGCCAATTAGCATTCTACAACTAAAATATCTTAGTTCTATTTTGATGTATTTATTTGCAATGTAGAAATCACTAAGAAACATCCATCTTGTAATTCTATTTCAAATTGATAAAATATTCTTCAATGCTTTAATTTAGCTTCTACCATACAAATTATGCGATAAGGCTTACTTTTCCTTACACACGAATTTTTACACTCTTTGTTACTTCCTTATTTCTATATATAAGTGTTTTATGACTGGAAGTCTAGTTTCAATAAGTTGGAAAGGAAGGCAGTACATGTATTTAAATAGTTGTAATTAGGATTTAAAGGGTTCTTAATGACTATAACTTCAAAAAAAGGAAACATTTGGGTACGTAATGAGAGAAATTGAACAATTTTATTGAAGTTTGTTAGCTACAGTGTTGGGAGAAAGTAGCAATAACTCCTATATACAATTCAAACTTATGTTATTATCAAGGGTTGATGCAAAAATGGAATTCATGCATAAAATATATTGTGTGTTTGGAATGCATGCGGTGACTAAGTAAATAACATTCTAGTGTAAATGTTTTAACAAGGTTTAAATTCAAAATTTGGACATCATAGATGGAACCTCTAACTAGAAAATGGCCACATGGAATTATCTAAGAGAGTAATAACTCTAATAAATTGGATTTATAAGTGTTGATATTGCTAAAAAAAATGTAGCTCCAATAAGACATTGCTAGGAAAAAAAGTTGAAGAGTTTGAAGTGAGGATTAAATTTGCAAAAGAAAGACTTGTGGATCTTTGAAGAAGATTATTTGTTGAGATCTCATGTGTTGGGATGATGAATATCATGAGTTATTGGAGGAAGGAGAGGACATTTTAGAAGCAAGGATGGGATATAGATAGAAGTGTTGGTGCTTTTTGCACATCTAGCTTCCTGTGACAATCTCCAAATTGGAATAAAGATGAAGGATTTACCTTATGAAAGGTGGGATAAGAGGGAAGAAACATATCATTAAGGGCCATAAAACAATCAAATATTTTAGGTAAGTCCTATTTATCCTAACAATAATAGGAGGAAAAAGATAAGAAAGGTGAAATTGGAAATAACTATCCATCAATATGGGCCCATAAAAAAAGTGAATGGTGAATCCCACCTATGTTTGGTAAGGTATAAGTTATCATATTTAATGGTTGAGGTAGTATGTATAACACAAGAACAACTCAGAGTTCTTATTCAATAGGAATTTAGTCACCCTTGAAGTACAAGGATCACCCGTATGAATAGAGAAGATAGAGAGAGTACTGAAGGATAGTATAAGAGCTCTTAGTAGGACAAAGATTGTTCGAAAAACACGAACCTTCATAAATTCCTGAAGTTTGCAAATATACATCTTGTTCATAAATGTGAGGAAGCTAATTAAGATATTAAATTATTAGATACCAAGTAGTATATAATTTTTTTGGGGTTAATATTTACAGTGGATTAATTTTCCGTGATTTTCAGTAAAACAGTTTCCATAGAAGGTGATATAAGTGTTAACTAACCTAGATTATGTGTCGTGTTGAACATTTATCCCCCTATTAGCGAAAAAAATGATTACCTTTCCCATTGAATTTAAGTATATTTTATTAGTTTTCCATATATTTTAAGTATATTTTATTAGTTTTCCATATATTTTAATGTGTTTACTAAAACATATTTATTAGGTTGTCAATAACTATCTAAAATTTTATTTTCATATTGTAATATCAATCTATTCTGAATCACATGGAAGGTGTCTTAAATATTTCACATTCATTTAAAGGGGATTTTTGGTGAATAAAGTAGTTAGTGAAAATATGTATTATCGTTTCATTATATTTTTGTTTCTTTCCTTTAAATTCCATTCATAAAGAAAAAAATGAGAATGTATTCAAGAATTGAATAATTTTAATAGAAATATATATCTCTAAAATTTGTTGAAATTAAACACAACAACATCATAGAGTTCAATAAATGACCCCCACATTTAACTCAACATTCATTAGAAAAAATAAATGAAAATGAATATATCAAATATTTAAAAAATTATATTACAAATATATATTTATGCTAATTAATATAGATATTAGTGATTAAAATATATATGGGAATAGACATTTCACAAATATAAAAAACACATAACTGAATTTGTTAAAGCATATTTATGCTTCCTTAATTGCCAAATTTTTTTTGTTTCAACTTAACGTGGATGACTATTTGTTTATTTTATTTTTATTTTTTTAATTAACCTGCCTAGGTTGATTGCCAAGGGAATATGTGCAAAAGATGCTTCTCTGAAATCTTATTAATGGTTGTAGTGTGTTACAAAGTTTGTTAGGTTTTATTGAATTTTAATAAATTAAAAAATTTAGGTTCTCACCAGTTTCCTAAGGATTTAAGATTATTCCAATTTTAATATGCAATTTTTCTTTAACAAAGTGGTTGATTTTACAATAAGATGTGTAATTCTTTTTTTATCCTCAAATTAAAATTGGCAAATATCCTTTTCATGCATGGTTAATTATGTACATGTGTACCTTGGTAAGTCATTCTTTGTGTTGCAATAGTTTCTTTTCTTTTATTTATGAAGCCTTTGCCTGTATCAACCATGTTAATATTTTTCATGTGATTGTACTAGGTTTATTACGCTCATGAAGAAGGATTCCTGAATTTTAATTTAATTATCAATAATTAATAGGTTTGATGCTAGGGATTCAATTTGAATGCCCACTAAGTATTTTTAACATTACACATGAATAAAGGATGGAGAATTATTTAAAATTTATCTTTGACGTATTTTCCTTTTAAATTTAGTTAAAAAGTTGTTTACAAAATTATATTAAAATATACTATATATAAATATTTTGACAATAAAATGATTTATGCCTTTTATTATGGCTAGTGTAATGATATAAGCAAATGATTTGTAAAATCGTATAACAATAAATCCACGACAAGCATCGCCCTCTATTTAACCATGTGCCATGATTTGCATCTTCATCCTGGTGATGAACCACACTTGCTAGTTAGAAACACGTCAAAAAAATTTCTCCTATGTGATTTCTACCAAAAAGACTCTTCTTAATATACTATGGATCACAAAAGCCCAAAATCAAGAATCAAAACATTAAGAAATTTCCCAAAATAAAAAATCATAAAACTTTACTAAGTTATAACTTTATTATAATCATTATTATTATTAAATGTAAGCCAACTTTTGATCTTTATATTTCGTTCAAAAATAAATATTGTACATGCATGTTCAAAAATGAACTAGATGGGCTCAACCTACCCATAGGAAAACCAAGACTTTTGACCATCTCGTGGAGTCATATGCTCACAAAAATTTAATAGTGTTGATCATGTCTAATAGCACTAAAAACACTGCAATCTCATGCTAACCTCTAACACTAACTAGAAATTACACATAGGGTACTAATTGTGAATAAAAAGTATCAATCATCAAATGATTCAATTGGGGATGGATAATTTGCAATGGATCCCTGATGGTCCAGTGGGATATTACATGGCATATGAGTATCAATTCTTTCCAGTCACGTTATCACATGATTCAAGATAAAATTCACTTACTCTATCTCCTGATGGAGCAAGTCTAGATCCCCCTATAACTCCACGGGGTCTTCTAGTTCTATTTCCATAACTTTGACCATCAGTGTCTTCATTCTCTAGTATAGAAGAAAAATTTTAGTGTAGAAATTCCTTCTCTCTATGTTTTTTCTTGGGCCTATTATAATGTTTCCCCAATCACAAGCTAGTTATACCCTACTTGGCTCCAGTCTAAAATCAACATTTCCTCCTGTTCTTCTAGTCTCACATCAATTTTCGATAAGGACGAGGCTCTTTATAATATTGTTTCCTCCACCTTTAGTCATGACCAACCTTCGTAGACACTTCCTCTACTAGCTCGACACTTTACGCCACCTAGAATTTCATTGTTCAACGGTTGTTCTTTGCCTCAGTCTCAACTTATTATGGTGGAATATCATTGTCTTAGACCCATATGACCCATACCTCTCTTTATCTTCGAACACCTACGCTACTTATGATTGTTTCTTGAGAACTAGTCATTAGGGTTCTTAGAATTGTCTTATCCATATAAAATTGCTACACTTACATATCCAAGTGTGGTCTTCCCTTATTTTACTCGTAAAATTGTTAGGGTTTATGGTTTAGCTATTAGGGTTTGGGGTTTAGGGTTTATGGTTTAGCTATTAGGGTTTGGGGTTTAGGGTTCATGATTTAGGGTTTATAACATTTTAGTAAATTCTTTTAATAAGCACTTAAATAAAGGTCACAATTAGTTTTTAAAATGTTATAAAATTCTTAGGCTTTAGCATTTAGGGTTAATGGTTTAAAACACTTTAGTAAATGTTTTTAATATACACTAAAATAAAAGTTACAAAATACTCTTTAAAATGTTATAAATTAATTAGTGTTTAGGTTTTAGGGTTTATGGGTTAGGGTTTAAATTTTATAACACTTTAGTAAATTATTTTGATAAACATGTAAAAAAAGTTACTAAACACTTTTTTAAATGTTATGAAATGCTTAGGGTTTAGGTTTTATGGTGTACCGTATAGGGTTTAGGGTTTAGGGTCTATAACGCTTTAGTAAATTGTTTTAATAAACACTTAAATAAAAGTTACAAAATGCTTTTTGAAATATTATAAAAGGCTTAGGGTTTAGCATTTAGGGTTTAGTTTTTTTGGTTTAAGGTTTATAGTTTAGGGTTTAGCTTTTATGTTTTAGGGTTTATAAGACTTTAGTAAATTATTTTGATAAAAAGTTAAGTAAACGTTACAAAAATCTTTTTAGAATGCTATAAAATGCTTAAGATTTAGGGTTTATAAGACTTTAGTAAATTCTTATAATAAGAACTCAAATAAAAGTTAAAAACCACTTTTTAAAATGTTATAAATTGCTTAGGGTTTAGGGTTAAGAGTCTATGATTTATAAAAATTTAGTAGATCCTCTTAATAAACACTCCAATAAAAGTTAGAAATTTTTTTAAGATGTTATAAAATGCTTAGGGTTCAAGGTTTAAGGTTTATGGTGTTGGGTTTGGTGTTTAGAGTTTAGTGTTTAGGGTTTATAACTCTTTAGTAAATGATTCTAATAACCACTTAAAGAGAAGTTACAATATGCTTTCCAAAATGTTATAAAATTATTAGGGTTTAGCTTTAAGGCTTTAGGGTTTAGGGTTTAGAGTTCAGGGTTTAGGGATTAGGGTTTCAGGTTGAGAGTTTAAGGTTTAGGGTTTACAACTTGTGGTTTACAATTTAGGTTTGAGGGTTTATAACACTTTAGTAAATTATTTTAATAAACACTGAAATTAAAAAATACCAAAACGCTTTTAAAATGTTATCAAATGCTTAGGGTTTAGGGTTTAATGTTCATGGTTTAGGGTTTAGGGTTTAAGGTTTAGGATTTAGGGTTTATGATTTAAGGTTTAGGGTTTTGGGCTTAGAGGTTAGATTTTAGGGTTTATAAGAATTTAGAAAATGCTTCTAATAAACACTTAAATTAAAGTTTCAAAAAACCTTTTAAAATGTTATAAAATGATTAGGGGTTAGGGTTTGGGATTTATGGTTTAGGGTTTAAGGTTTGGGATTTTGGGTTTAGTTTTATGGTTTAGTGTTTAGGGTCTATAATCTTTTGGTAAATGATTTTAATAAACACTTAAATAAAAGTTACAAAACAATTTTTAAAATGTTATAAAATGGTTAGGGTTTAGGGTTTGTGGTTTAGGGTTTAGTTGGGGTTTAGGGTTTATGTTTTTGTGTTTATGATTTAGGGTTTGTAACACTTTGGTAATTTTTTTTTAATAAAAACTTAAATAAAAGTTACAAAATTCTCCTTAAACTATTATAGTGTTCTTAGGGTTTAGGGTTTAGGGTTTAGGGCTTGGGGTTTAGGCTATATTGTTTAGGTTTTGGGGTTTAGGTGTTATGGTGTATGGTTTAAGGTTTATCAGAATTTAGTAAATTATTTTAATAAACACTTAAATAAAAGTTACAAAACACTTTTTAAAATGTTATAAAATGCCTATAGTTTAGGGTTTAGTTTATAGGGTTTAGGTTTTATTAAACTTTATTAAGTGCTTTTAATAAACACTTAAAAAAGGTCAGAAAACACCTTTTAGAATGTTATAAAATGATAATGGTTTAGCATTTAGGGTTTAGGTTTTATAACACCTTAGTAAATTCTTTTAATAAACACTTAAATAAAAGTTACAAAATTATTTCTAATATATCATAAAATGCTTAGGGTTTAGGGTTTAGGGTTTTGGGTTTAGGGTTTAGCGTTTAGGGTTTAGGGTTTAGTTTTTAGAACACTTTAGTAAATTATATTAATAAACACTTGAATAACATCTACAAAATTCTTGTTAAAATGTTATAAAATGCTTAGGGTTTATGTTTGAGGGTTATTACTGTTTATTAAATACTTTTAATAAACACTTTAAAAAGTTGCAAAAATGTATTTTAAAACGTTATAAAATTCTTAGTGTTTAGGGATAGTATTTATGGTTTAGGGCTTGGGATTTATAACACTTTGATAAATTCTTTTAATAAGAACATAAGAAAAAGTTCCAAATGATTGTTAAAATTTCATTAAATGCTTAGGCTTAGGGTTTAGGATTTAAAATTCTATAAAATGCTCATGGTTTAGGGTTTAGGGTTTATAAAACTTTAGTAAATGCTTTTAATAAACACTTAAAAAAAAGAAATAAAAGGCTTGTTAAAATGTTTTAAAATACTTAGGGTTTGGAGTTTAGGCTTTAGGGTTTAGGTCTTTGAGTTTAAAAGGTTATAAAATTTTTACACTTTAGGATTTAGGGTTTATAACATTTTAGTAAATGCTTTTAATAAAGACTTCAAAAAGGGTTACAAAAAGCTTGTTAAAATGTCATTGAATGATTAGGGTTTAGGTTTAGGGTTTAAAATGTTATAAAATGCTTAAGGTTTAGGGTTTAGGGTTCACAAGAATTTAGTAAATTCTTTTTATAAACACTTAAAAAAAGTTACAAAACAATTTTTAAACTATTATAAAATGCTTAGTATTTAGGGTTTAGGGTTTAGGTCTTATAACACTTTAATAAATTATTTTAATAAACACTTAAAAAAGGTTATAAAACACTTTTTAAAATGTTATAAAATTCTGAGGGTTTATGGTTTAAAATGGTATAAAATTCTTAGGGTTTAGAGTTTAGTGTTTAGGGTTTATAAAATTTTAGTAAATCCTTTTAATAAGCACTTAGAAAAAATTTACAAAACACTTGCTAAAAAGTTATAAAATGTTTAGGGTTTAGGTTTGATGGACACTTTAGTAAATTCTTTTAATAAACACTTTAAAAAATGTTACTAAACTCTTGTTAAAATTTTATAACACTTTCATAAATGCTTTTATAAACACTTAAAAAAGTTACAAACACTTATTAAAATGTTATAAAATGTTTAGGGTTTAGGTCTTAAAATGTTTTAAAATCCTTGCTAAATTGTAATAAAATTCTTAGGGTTTAGGGTTTCTAACAATTTAGTAAATTCTTTAAATAAACACTTAAAAAAAAGGTTACAAACACTTGTTAAAATGTTATAAAATACATAGTGTTTAGTTGGTGTTTAAAATGTTATAAAGTGCTTAAGGTTTAGGGTTTAGGGTTTAGGTTAGGGGTGTGGGTATTAGGGTTTAAGGTTTAAGTTTTATGATGCTTTAATAATTTCTTTTAATAAACACTTATAAAAAAAGTTAAAAAATGGTTTTTAGGGTTTAGCGTTTATGATTTTTTAGGGTTTAGGGATTAGGGGTTTATGGTTTATAACACTTTAGTAAATAGTTTTAGTAAACACATAAATAAAAAGTTACAAAACACATTTTAAAATATTATAAAATACTTAGGTTTTGGCGTTTAGGGTTTAGGGTTTAGGTTTTGGAGTTTAGGGTTTAGAGTTTATAAGACCTTAGTAAATTCTTTGCAGCATTAGGCTTTAGGGTTTAGGGTTTATAAGACCTTAGTAAATTATTTTAGGTTTTATCCTTGACGCTTTAAGAATTAGGATATAGGGTTTAGGGTTTACCGTTTAGGGTTTACCATTTGGGATTTAGTGTTTCAGGTTTAGGGTTTAGGTTTTAGGGTTTATGGTTTAGGGTGAGGATTTATAACACTAAAGTTACAAAACACTTTATAAAATATTAAAAAGAACATAGTGTTTAGGGTTTTGGGTTTATGGTTTAAGGCTTATAACACTTTAGTAAATGCTTTTAGTAAACACTTAAATAAAAGTTACAAAAAACTTTTTAAAATGTTGTAAAATGCTTAGGGTTTAGGTTTTAGGGTTTATAACACTTTGGTAAATGATTTTAATAAACACCTAAATAAAATTTAGAAAACGCTTTTTAAAATGTTATAAAATACACAAGGTTTAGGTTTTAGGGTTTCAGGTGTAGTGTTTGAGGCTTAGGGGTTTTTTTTATGACACTTTAGTAAATTACTTTAACAAACACTTAAATAAAAGCTAGAAAACTCTTTTTAAAATTGTTATAAAATGATTAAGGTTTAGGGTATAGGGTTTATGGTATGGGGTTTACGATTTACGGCTTATGTTTTCGTTTTCATAACAATTTAGTAAGTTATTTTGATAAAACGTTAAATAAAAGTTACAAAACACTTTTCAAAATGCTATAAAATACTTTGGGTTTAGGGTTTAAGGTTTATAACACTTTAGAAAATTCTTTTTAAAATGTTATAAAATGATAGTATCTAGGGTTTGGGGTTTGGGGTGTGGGGTTTAGGTTTTATGGTTCATGTTTTAGGATTTAGGGTTAGAAAGATTTAGTAAATTCCTTTATTAAACACTTAAATAAAAGTTTAAAAAACTCTTTTTAAAATGCTATAAAATGCTTAGGGCTTAGGGTTTGGGGATTGGGATTTAAGGTTTAGGGTTTATAAGGGTTTAGCAAATGATTTTAATAAACACTTAAAGTAAAGTTACAAAACACTTTTTAAAATGTTATAAAATGCTTAGAGTTTAGGATTTAAGGTTTAGGGTTTAGGGTTTTAGGTTTGGGGTTTAGAGTTTAGGGTTTACTGTTTAGGTTTTATAATGCTTTAGTAAATTAGTTTAATAAGTAGTGTAATAAAAGTTACAAAATGATTTTTAAATTGTTATAAAATGATTAGGGTTTACAGTTTAGCATTTAGGGTTTATGGTTTATAAGAATTTAGTAAATGGTTTTAATCAAGGCTTAAAAAAAGAGTTACAAAATTATTTTTAAAATGATATTAAATGCTTAGGGTTTAACGTTTATGGTTTGGCCTTTAGGATTTATGGTCTAAGGTTTATAAGACCTTAGTAAATGCTTCTAATAAATACTTAAATAAAAGTTGCAAAACACTTTTTAAACTATTATAAAATTCTTAGGGTTTAGGGTTTTGGATTTTGATTTTGGGTTTAGGTTTAAGGTTTACAGCTTAGGTTTTAGGGTTTCTAACACTTTAGTAAATGCTTTTAAAAAACACTTAAATAAAAGTTACAAAATGGTTTTTAAAATGATATAAAATGCTTAGGGTTTAGTGTTTAGGCCTTAGGGTTTAGGGTTTCGGCTTTCGGGTTAAGGGTTTATAACACTTGACTAAATGCTTTTAATAAACACTTAAATAAAAGTTATATATTGCTTTTTAAAATGCTATAAAATGCTTAGTGTTTATGGTTTAGAGTTAAGCATTTGAGGTTTATTTCTTGGGGTTTAGGGTTTAGGGTTTAGCGTTTAGGGTTTTGAATTTCAAGTTTATAACACTTTCATAAAATCTTTTAATAAACACTTAAATGAAATTTACAAAACACTTTTTAAAATGTTATAGAATGCTTAGAATTTACGGTTTAGGGTTTCAGGTTTGGGGTTTAGGGTTTAGAGTTTGGAGTTTAGGGTGTAGGGTTTAGGGTTTGGTGTTTAGGATATAGGGTAGAGTGTTTAAGGTTTATAAAATTCTTAGGGCTTAGGGTTTAGGGTTTCGTGGTTTAGGCTTTAAGTTTTAGGGTTTATGGTTTAGGGTTTATGGCTTGGGGTTTAGAGTTTAGGGGTTAGGTTTTGGGGTCTAGTTTTTAGGGTGTATTGTTTAAGGTTTATAACAATTTAGTAAATCCTTTTAATAAACACTTAAATAAAAGCTATAAAACACTTTTTAAAATGTTATAAAATGATTAGGGTATAGGGTTTAGGGCTTAGGGTTTATGGTTTATAACGCTTTAGTAAATTATTTTAATAAACACTTAAATAAAAGTTACAAACGTTTTTTAAAATGCTATAAAATGTTAAGGGTTTAGGCTTTGGGTTTTAGGGTTTAGGGTTTAGGTTTTTAAGTCTATGGTTTAGGGTTTAGAGTTTAGGTTTCTAGGTCTAGGGTTTAGGGTTTAGAGTTTAGGTTTTATGGATTATAATAAAACATTTTTAAAACGTTATAAAATACTTAGGGTTTATGGTTTACAGTTTAGGGTTAGGGGTTTATGGTTTAGATTTTAGGGTTTAGGGTTTATAGCACTTTACTAAATGTTTTTAGTAAACACTTCAATAAAATCTACAAAACATTTTTAAAATTGTCATAAAATGCTTAGGGTTTAGGGTTTAGGATTTAGGTTTTGGGGTTTAGGGTCTAGGGTTTATGGTTACGCATTTGCAGTTTAGGTTTTAGGGATTAGCATTTATGGATTAGTGTTTATAACACTTTATAAAATGCTTCGGTTTAAGTTTGAAGGTTTTAGGTTTAGGTTTTAGGGTTCATGGTTTCAGGTTTATAACACCTTAGTAATTATTTTAATAAACACTTAAATAAAAGTTACAAAACACTTTTCAAAATGTTATAAAATGCTTAGGGTTTACTGTTTAAGATTTGTGGTTTAGGGTTTGGGGTTTAGGGTTAAGGTTTTAGGGTTTAGTGTTTAGGGTGTAGGGATGAACCAACCCACCTTAACAGGGTATCCACTACTACATAATAGAAATAATGCATTCATCTATGGAGCCTCTAGGAGTTATGAAGAAAAATAAATAAAAAGAAAAAGGTTTATGAAGAAGGGTGGAAAAACAAAGGTCGGGGTATCTCATGTACCACAATTTTCTCCCTCCTACACTCACATACCCAGGTGTGGTCTTCCCTTATTATATATACTCATAAAATTATTAGAGTTTATGGTTTAGGGATTAGGGTTTGGGGTTTAAGGTTTATGATTTAGGGTTTATAACATTTTAGTAATTTCTTTCAATAAGCACTTAAATAAAAGTTACAAATAGTTTCTAAAATGCTATAAAATTATTGGGCGTTAGCATTTAGGGTTTAGGGTTTATAACAATTTAGTAAATTTTTTTAATATAAACTTAAATACTAAATTATGGTTTATGTTTTAGGGATTAGGGTTTAAAGTTTATAACGCTTTAGTAAATTATTTTAATAAACATGTAAGAAAAGTTACAAAAGACTTCTTAAGATGTTATGAAATTCTTAGGGTTTAGGCTTTAGGGTATAAGCTATAGGGTATAAGGTATAGGGTTTAGGGTTTGGGGTTTAGGTTTTAGGGTTTATAATACTTTATTAAATTCTTATAATAAACACTTAAATAAAAGTGAAAAAACACTTTTTAAAATGTTGTAAATTGCTTGGGGTTTAGAGTTTAGAGTCTAGGGTTGATAAGACTTTAGTAAATCCTCCTAGTAAACACTTAAATAAAAGTTAGAAATTTTTTTAAGATGTTATAAAATGCTTATGGTTTAGGGTTTATGGATCATGGTTTGAGGTTTGGTGTTTAGAGTTTAGGGTTTAGGGACTATAACACTTTAGTAAATGATTTTGATAAACACCTAAATAGAAGTTACAATATTTTTTTTAGAATGTTATAAAATTATTAGGGTTTACCATTTAGCATTTAGGTTTAGAGTTTATGGTTTAGAGTTTAGGGTATATATTTTAGCATTTAGCGTTTAGGGTTTAGAGTTTAGGGTTTAGGGTATATGGTTTAAGTTTAGAGTTTATGGTTTAGGGTTTGTGGTTTACAGTTTAGGGTTGAGGGTTTATAACACTTTAGTGAATTATTTTAATAAACACTTAAATAAAAATTACAAAATGTTTTCTAAAATGTTATCAAATGCTTAGGGTTTAGTTTTTAATGTTCATAGTTTTGGGTTTAGGGTTTAAGGTTTAGGGTTTAGGGTTTATGATTTACGGTTTTGAGTTTGGGGTTTAGAGGTTAGGGTCTAGGGTTTATAAGACTTTAGTAAATTCTTTTAACAAACACTTAAATAAAACTTTCAAATTACTTTTTAAAATGTTATAAAATGATTAGGGTTTAGGGTTTGGATTTTTGGATTGATGGTTTAGGGTTTAGGGTTTAGGGTTTAAGGTTTGAGATTTTGGGTTTAGGTTTAGGGTTTAGTGTTTAGGGTTTAGTGTTTAGGGTCTACAACATTTTGGTAAATGCTTTTGATAAACACTTAAATAAAAGCTACAAAGCAAATTTTAAAATGTTATAATATGATTAGGGTTTAGGGTTTACTATTTACGTTTCAATGTTTGGGGTTTGGGGTTTAGGGTTTTCTTTTTTAGTTTAGGGTTTAGGGTTTTTTGTTTATGGTTTAGGGTTTATAACACTTTGGTAAATTATTTTGATAAACACAAATAAAATTTACCTAACGCTTTTAAATTTTTTATAAAAGCCCTACAGTTTATGGTAATGTGCACAATAGAGTGCTCTATGTGACTCTTCAATGATGGTTTTTCCTATACCCCTATCCTTAGGGATGTACATTCCCCTTTGAAATCTCAATAATCCATCTGGTTCAAGGACATATCCCTTGAATTTGGTTATATCCACTTCCCACTATGTATAAATAATGTAACATTGAGATACCAACTATCTTCAAAGAGTTTCTCCAACACACGTTCCCTATAATTGACCCTCAAGGGTAGTAAGGAGAAGGTTCGTGGCCTGTTTCTTAGTGCGTCAGACACCACCTTCTCCTTTCCCTTGATGTATGAAATCCATAAATCATAAAATTAAGAAATATCTCAACCACCTATGCCTAACATTTTTATCCCTATATCACATTTGTCTACCCATTCATACCTAACCCCTTTATGTTGTAATGTGGTGATGGGTGTTTTAATCTTCAAAACCCATTCCAAACATATTCAATAATAACCTAAATTCCCCATGAATCTAAAAACATCATGAACATTTTTTGGTATTGGACAATCCATTATTTCCTTCACCTTTTCTCGGTCAACTAAAATCCCTTATCTTGAGATGATGTGACTCAGGTAATGAATTTTCTTTTGAAAGAAAGAAAAATTTGGTAGTTTCTCATAAAATTTATTTTCTCCTAAGCATGTCAACACAACTCTTATGTTCCATTCGTGCTCATTTTATTTCTTGGAATACATAAAATATCATCCAAAAAGGCTTGCACATATTGCTCCAAATACTTCAGGATCTTTCCATTCATGAGGCTCATGAATATTGTTGGTGCATTGGTCAAACCAATAAGGCATTAATACAAACTCATGGTGCCAAAATGAAGACTAGAAGGTAGTTTTTTGGGATGTCACTTCCCTTAATACTCAATTGCTGGTATCTGGATCACATATCATTTTTTGAAAAAAAAATTCCTCCCTTGATTTGATCGAAGTGGTCATATATTCTAGGAATCTGGTACCTATTCCATGCTATGTATTGATTCAATTCCCTATATTATATTCACAATGTTAAGGAAACATCATTATTCTTGATGAAATCATTGGCATACCCTAAGGCCAAATATTAGATCTAATAAATCCAAAATATAATATCTCTTTTAGCGACATGTTTAAAATATCAAGTTTTGGATCCGTCATCTGGTAGGGTGTCTTGGATATTAGCTCTACACCAAGTCTTAATTCAATTGTGAAATAAATCTCCCTCATGGGGGGTAATATTGACGATTCCTTTGGGAAAATATCCTCAATTTTTAACAAAAAATTGTGTTGATCTAGGGAGGGTCCCTTTTGGTCACTTAAAGCCTTGGCAACATGTATTTTGCATCCTTTCTAGAGACAAATTTTACCTTAATCATGGAGATGAATCATAGGGACACTCCTCGCTTGATACCACAAATCCCAATTGATATACCTTCATCATCTAAACAAATCACCTTTTTCTGAAAGTAGTTTAGCAAATCTTGATGACTTTCTAGCAATTACATTTTGATGATTACACCACACATCCCTAGTTGCATCAAATCGATATGATTCATAGGGACACTCCTCGCTTGATACCACAAATATCAATTGATATACCTTCATCATCTAAACAAATCACCTTTTTTTGGAAGTAGTCTACTAAAGCTCGATGACTTTCTAGCCATTACATTCTGATGATTACACCACACATCCCTTCAAATTAGTTATACACAACTCGAGTTTTACCTAAAATTAGTTAATTTTATGTCCTACCACTTATTTTACCCCAAAATCGATTTCAACTTGTTAAAATTCATCAAGTTCGTAGGGTGCAAACCCACATATTTCTAGTGCAACTAGTGAAATGAAACTATCTATAGCACTAAATATAAAACTAAAAATAAATTACATGGTTTATCATAAATGAGGCTTAAACCATGGTGGATTGGCGTTTATCTTGGTGATTATCAAATACTACAAATATATGATGGTGTATACATATTCCTCCCATTGATGCTTTTCCTTCTCTACAGTTGTTACCAATTTGTAACCTAGGATAGTCACTTTGGTAGTGAAGTCCCCCACATCCCGAAAAAGTGATGTATGGTAAACTATGAATAGAATGTTGTGGGGTTGCTTGGAAATAGTTCCTTCCTTGGTACCCCTGCCCTTATTTGTAGCTCAACATGTCTGACCTCAACTTACACAAATCCATGAAGTTTCCAGTGAAGTTTTTCTACCAATCATTGAAATAACTGTTGGTAGTACTCTAGGTACAATCTTGTCCAAGTGTTGTTCTAGATAGTGAGCATGTTCAACAACTTCTAAAACTGAGGATGGTTTCAACATCAAAACTATTTCCTTAATCTTAAGTTTCAACCCATAAAAAAGGTAATCTAACTAGAATTGATCAATATCCATGATGAGACATATTTAAACAATTCCATGAATTTGATATCATATTATTTTATCGTGCAGTTTCCCTATACGAAAGCATGGAAGGAACCTACTTGTTTTTCATCATAATATGCTCAAAGGTACTTCTTACTAAATATTTCCTCAAATAACTTCCAAGTAACTGTAATAGGAGTGAGGTGTAGTTGTCTATCTAGGTTACCCAATAAATTTAGGGTGCCATATTTGAGTTGGAATGTCACTATCTTAGCCTTCAAATTGGAAGTATACTCTCTAAGTGTGAAACATCTTGTCAGTTGCCGCCAACCAAGCTTCTTCTCGCTTTCTACCACAAACTCCAACAAATTCTATGAGCTTAATCTTTTGGAGCTCCATAGTAATGTCATCAATTGGAGGCCCTCTATTAGAGTCATTTTTTTTGTTGGGGTTTCCTACACCTGATGGAGTGTGTTCTACTTCCATCTAAGTTGTTTTTCACCATTTGAATGTCTCATTAATTTCCTTTAGGGAGCGTAATATGAGAGCAACTTGGATGATGGCTCTAGGTTATTTAGAGGAGGTGATCATTGTGTTTACCATCCTCAACTTTGACTTCCTTAAATCCTCACCATTTTCAAATATTCAATTATCTACGTAAAGTAAAATATTTACTAGTGCAACTTTGGACTTGTTATCTCTTACTCTGCTCACACACATATATGAAATGAAACATGTAATTTTTCATTTTAATATGTTGATAAATGAATGTCATTGATATTGAGTAAATCCCCGTGGATCTAGTAAATCTTATACCCTTTCTAACTAAGCAATCATTTTTACATGTTTCTAGTCACCATCAAACATCTTTCTTGCATCAAGTCTCTCCCTTCTAACAACCTTAATTCATTAAATAGATCATTAACCTTATTTTAGACATCATTAACATTTAATTGATTATTATATGATTACTGACTAAAATTTATTAGTAGATATTCTCCACCATATCAGTGTTTTCTTTTGTAAGCTACTAAGCCTTTGACTAATAAAAAATCATATACATCTAGAGCCTTTTCCTACCTTTGTCTACTGCAAGGGAAACTAGACCCTTAACAGTAGAATATATTTATTTTCCTGAGGAAAAGTATCACAAACTACTATACTAATTGTGAGAATGATGGTCATATGTTATGCACCTGACTATAGAAACCTATGTGAAAAGTAGTTGAATTTTTTGGTAGTCATGCACATTGACAACTCTTAAGAAAAGGAAATATATCAGAGCTGAGCAAAGGAAACCTAGTGGAAATTACTTCATAGTTTTAGATTCCCTTGCCTGTCTCATTACCTATGGTAGCTAAAAGGGATGGAGGTAGGACATCTCGAATCCTTGGTTCAGTTCACATATTTGGTTTTGTCCCATGACAAACCTTCTCAAGCCCTGGAATCTAGCTAGGGGGTGATAGTTGTAAGTGAGACCTAGATATAACTCATCTATGGCTGGGTAAAAATATAAGGTCTCCATATCATTTTCCAAATCCCTCATTATAGATAAGTATTTCCTCGTTCTTGTGTGTCACTAAAGATATTTCATTGAACATCTTAGCATGGTTTCATCATATGGATAGTTTGTGGGTTGTAGTTGTCAATGTAAATAAATCTATGTTGAGCTATACTGTTATTAACATATACTAAAGCTATAGAGAATAGAATTATGAATGGTTGTTTGCACTAAACTTCAATGTTGCATTGTCAAATAAAGTTACATAAATAGGAAAAGAATGTTTTAGGAACAATAGGGTATTTATGCTCTCACTACTTGCAATTGAAGGAGTTTCTAACGTGTCCTCCAATGTTGTGATGTTTGTTATCATTTAAGTGCATAACACAATGATGATATAGGCTCTATAATGGTGCTTTGAATAAGAGGCACACTCCTACCTCTTGATATTATAGTACCTTCATAACCCTTTGTACCATGTACCAGTAAAGTTCATACATGATTTTACCAATCACGAGGATTGTATTTTATATATGTACCCATCATGATCGTGTTTTTTTTAAATGAAAATAGTGTTTTACTTGTTGATATTTAGCTAAATGGAATATGAATGCTTTACTAAATGAACTTTGTGTGATATGTTAGAAATTAATTAATGGATCAATGAAAAATAAATAAAATTTGCCGAAACAAAAATACAAAAATGCGTAAAAAATGAGAAACACATGTATACATGGTTCACACAATTTCGGTTGCATCCACAAAGAAACAGATAGTCCTTCCTTTTAAATGATCTATCAAAATGAAGAGATCCAATCTACAACATATCCATTGTAATTTCCTCTCCACTCTCACACATTCTGCTCTCTCTTTATCACTCAAAATAATCATACAAAGTCGTAATACAATTCCATCATATTAACTAAGGGTTTATTTCTAGGGAAAAAAACCCTAAATTAACATAACTTCTACAGTTAGATCATTAAGCTAATTAACAACCTATATTGACTACAAAATTAAAATATTTTACAAGACAATTTTTCATCTAATTTAGGAGCCCTCAAACCCCCGCTAGAGGTTTCTCATAAAATTCACCATCCCCCCTACCAAGTTTCACAACCAATTTTACCTACAAGGGCTAACAAACAAGGTTGGCAAGTGTGCCAACAAGTCCTCCACTCTTCATAAAAACTCCGAACAAGATCATAAAAACTTTGAACAAGTTGCAATACATCTAAATAGACCTGCAACATTCTATATCACCATCATCAATCCAACACATGACTCCAACAAGTCATCTTCATAAGCATGGACATGAAGACATAATGAAGACCTAGCTGATAACTAAAACTAGTGTGCCATAAACCATCTATATCACATGCATATAAGTATGATCACTTGTAACGGCATCCTTTATGTGAGAAACATCAAAAATCATCATGACATGTCCATAAATGCACATTCCAACACATGCCAATTCCTCCATGACCAACATTCTCTCATCAAGCTCCATCAATGCCACCATTGACCATCATCTGATCAACATCAATGCCAACACGAACCAACATGAGTGACATCATACTATTGACATCAATGCCAACACAATCATCCCAGTGTCAACTCAACTAGGTTGATGGAACCATGCCCATATTGACATCAATGTCAATACTATAAGTCCAACAAACTCCCCCTTCAGCATTGATGTCAACTTCAACAACATGTGAGGTTGATCTCCACCTAAACTGCAACTCTAAGTCTGATTTCTATCCATCCAAATTCTCTACCCCTTTGACATCAATGGAAAAGGGTCAACTCCATATGAATATGCATCAAGAACTAAAGTACATACAGGAGTATACATGGCTGAAAAATAATGAATATGAAAGTTCATCCATGCCTCCATACAAGCAACAAGAATCATATATATCGAATCAATATCCGGAGAAGAATATTAAGAAACACCTCTAGCAGCAAACAACAACATGCCAACATAACAGAAGCATAAGAAACATATGCAAC
This sequence comes from Pinus taeda, assembly GCA_000404065.3. NCBI lineage: Eukaryota > Viridiplantae > Streptophyta > Pinopsida > Pinales > Pinaceae > Pinus > Pinus taeda. The sequence continues at coordinate 19,174 of APFE031693302.1, forward strand.
ATCATCATAAAATGTGCACTTATGAGCAGCATCAATATCCACATAAGCATCAATCCATCATTCCTCCTCATAGAAACATGACATAAGCATCACCATAAAATGCAATAACATCCACATGAGGCAACCACACATAATCTCCCCCATAACTACATAGTAGCAACTACCAAAAATATCTCATCACATGAGGCCAAACACCCCAACTGTCATAGCGTAGTATGAGGCATAACATCACATCTCCAAGCTGATCATAATGCCAACAATGTATGGCTGAAGTAGTAGGAACAAACAATGCCCCCCCTAAACACATGTCATCTCCAAGCTGTAGAGATACCAATTGTTGGGATGAAATGACTACTTCCACTACAAACGATCCTTCCATTGACAAATAGAAGCATCATATGGAGTGAGACTCCACATGACCATGACTCAAATGACATATACATGATAAATACATGGTTGTAGCAGTGAAATAAGACCTCGTACATAACTCACATATGACCATAACATGACCTCATGACTCATGGATATAAGACCCAAGAGATAGTTAACATAAGTACTTGGCTCCATGACCATATTACATGAATATATGAATGAAATGCATGGCTTCTATAATGATCTCCTATGGAGCGATGACTCAAATACATAATACATCATGAATATTACATCATCATTGGCCCATACATGTGGTTGCAATAAGGCTCCTCCAAAACATGCTTATCACCATGATGACACACCATACTAAATACTGGATTCAATATCATCATAAAATGATGAACCAATAATGAATACATGGTTGTAATTATCATCATATGACACCTCATACATGGCTAGTCCCTGTCACAATGTCATTGCAATACATCTTGGAGTCATGATCAAAATCTATGTATGGTTGCACATCTTTTCAACCAGTTGTTAGTGGAAACCAAAAGTATGTACATTGATAAAAAATGTGCTCTTTTTCGCTCATGAAAACACATATAAA
>APFE031693308.1:0-11924 GCA_000404065.3 Pinus taeda
CCTCCCTTCATTGTCTTGTAAATCTGTACTCTCTTTGGATAATTTGATAACGTGAGAATACAATTCTCTTGGCAATTAGTTAACTGATTAGATTAATTTACTTAAAATGTGTTTTGTTATTCAGAAGATGAATTTGGAGTTATATATATGTATATATATAATTATTGGGGTCCCACTCATATCTCATAAATAAAAAATCACCAATGTGACTCCATTAAGATAACATGTATAACCATAACATCACAAAATGCAAGCATAAATATAATAAAATATCAAGTCATTCATCACATATAATCAAGCAAAAACACCTTTTGCCTCGCAAAAATTATATCATTAGAATGAATTTATTATGTCCAAAATAAAGTGTCTCAAAATAAAAGTATGCTAAAAATGTATGCTAAAAAGGTATGTTGTAGATAAACATAAATCTAAAACTATAGCATCATGTTAATTTTGGACATCTACTATGGCTAATTTCTTTCTTCTTTCCTTTACCCTTCTCTTCTTTCCCTCCTAGTACCTCCAAGTGCATGTCTTCAAAGCAAACCTCCCTCCTCCAACCTGTCCATGATGCACTCGTATGAGTATATTAAGAGGCTACCTCTGAAGAGGAGTGTGTAGGTGTTGTAGGTTGATGAAATTTGCTTACTACTATGCGAGTTGATGAATGAACAAGTTGGTTATGGCACTAAGACATGACTTGTGAGAAAAATAAAGGCGTACACTAAGTAATGATGAGTGGAGGCATTGAGTGATGTGAAAGAAAAGGCTAATGCACATTTCCATATGGTAGTCTAATGGTATTAGGATCCCATGCATCAAACTGAAGGGGTTGTTGTTGGAGTGGTGATTGTAGAATTTTTACTATGTTGGGATGAGGCCATGGTATATTTTATGAGCTCCAAGAATTAGATGGATGAGGCGGAGGTTCCTTAGATAGAGGTGGCCAATCTAAGTGAGTTGGTTAAACTCTTCAAAATCTACATCAAAGTGAATTTAGAATCTAATTCTCTTGTTTTTGTTCTCTCTACACACATATTTCCCCTTATTCCATGGCCTCTCATATTGTCACAAGAGCCTCAATATTTTTCACTTTTCATTTTATATTTAGAATTATGTATGCTATTGTTATTCATGAAATGAGTGTATGTATTCGACTCTTATGAATGTAGGCAATGTATATGCAGTTAACTTAATTTGACATATCTTCCTTTAGTGAGTTAACCAATGCATTATTAATTCATTCACCTTTCAGAATGTAGTAAAAAAAGATAAATTACAACACATAAGAAACACACATAGAAAACCAAGTTTTTAGGTGGAAACCCAATGTGGGAGAAAACCATTGTTGTTGATGTCTCTGTCTTATTTATTATTATATAAGAAAATATTCATTACATTTTGTATTGATGCAAACTCTTACCAGTAACCAAGCATCCACCCCCATGAGGCTACAACCTCCACTTGTTCTGAAGCACACACTAGAAGGGAGCTACAACCCCATAATCTAGTTTGACTCCTACTAGAAGGGAGCTCCTACTCCCACTATGAAGGCTGAAACCCTCAACACCTTGTGGACCTCATTTCAAAAAATTTCACACTTGATCCACCTGTCAATCAATCATCAAAGCTTGTAGTCCACCTTTCATCAAATTTTCATACTTGACTCACAATACGACCAAACCAATTTCCAAACTTAAATATTGAAACACAAATTTGAACTACTGAATCTCTAAAGTTTCAAGCCACTAAATCTAGAACCCAACTAGAACAAATGAACTTCAGAATATATACACAACTAATATTAATAGAACCTTCATATATATGTGCTTCCTCTACATAAAAATAGGTGTAAATATCATATTACTGAACACTTAATCGTTTAGCTCATTGTAACATTGATCCACTTACTAAATCAAGCACTGAACCAATCATAGATCGCTAAATCAATCAAAGATTGCTACACTATAAAATCATTACCAACCAATATTCAAACCCAACCAGCACTCTCAAACATATATCATATACATCATTGACATACAACAACAAATAAAATAGACACCATAAACTGTCATCATCAAGCAATACCACAAACCCTGACCAGATCTAACTCATAATATATACATGACAATTATTTAGCATAAAAACATACATACATGCTTATACTATGATACACCCACGTACATATCTCAACATACTAAAAAACACATCACAGAATATATGTGCAACTACTCTGATATAGCTATGTGTATGTATGCTACTATTTAGAAACAAACTTAGATACATATTTGAAAATTTCCACTACAAACATAATTCCCATTCTGCAAACCTTATTGTCACATATCCAAATTACAACATCATTATAGCCACATATCTACTATTAATAGCTACATGTATAATCAAATCAAGCAAGTGTATTAATTAAGGTTTTTTATAATTTCATATCTATCATATTTGAGTCTTCTCCATGCTCCCTGGTTCACACCTATTTCATATCAAATCACATATGAATAACTCATTCACTTGCACACCTAACACCTTGACCTACATTTCCTTAAATAGCTTTTTCCTTAGCCAATACCTTAGGTAAATCCTTTGGTAATGTTGTTAGTATTTTTCATGGGATCAAACGAAACTTGTCACTCCAATTACTATGGGTCAATACCATCGTAATGACCCCTTATATCCATATTTCCATGGTTTAGATTATGTGTCCGGCTTTTACTCACAAAACCCATGTATGTACATGACGCTTCTTCATAGGAACCACATATACTTAAACTTCACGTTTGTCATCCATCTATAACAAAATTTCCATTTCTTTGTCCATGTCCTCTATAGCATCTATACCAATCTACATAAGTTCCATAATCATCATATTATCACTATGTTGACATATTTATCAAGTAGGTTTTATCAAGGACAACACATTAGCCATAATGAAAAAAATATCCCCCCTTTGGACTTGATGACAACCAATTTGGTGTTTGGACACCACCCGCAAACACCACAAAACTTCTCTCCAAACATCAAGTCTGCTCTCCCCGTTTGACATCAAGGGAAAATGGAAAAATCAGGCTAAATGAAGTACTTCCCTTGCAAATTGTTGAAGGTCTCATATGTTGAACATGAATCATGAAATATTTATATTGACCATGATCCCCCTAAGCATATGTTGAACTTGATGAATATATTCAAAAGAATACAAGACTCTATGACTCAACAAAATATGACTTTTCCTATCACCAATGAATCACGATTACATTAGACACCCAACATATTGGGTTTACATATTGGAACCAAATGTTACATCAATGTCCGAACATAATGGGATACATACATGACATGACTTGATGCCAATAGCCCATTCATGAATGAATTTTCTAATGACTAAAAACATGGGTATTTTCATGACCTTTACATCAAGATGCATATATGATACTTAGATCCAAAAACTAGGACCTCAACAGTGAAGTAGCAAGACAATGATAGTCATCGATCATGCACAATATAGGAATGTGCAACATAGTCATATGATAACATCAATGTAGATAACAACATGAACATCCTTAATATGTAAGACAAGATAGTGTAGGCATAATTCTTTCCTCATCAAGTGTATTAAGAAGTATCGACAATCAATAATGTAACTGCAGTATAAGAAACCAAAGCATTTTGATATAATGACAACAAAATAATTATTTTTAGTAATAACAACCATAGAGTGAAAATGATATGTACTCATCATAAACCCATCGCACAACAATCAGTACTCAAGAAATCATAATACCAACAATGAACTATTAGAACCATGGAAGATGCTCCCCTAAACCTGTGCCAACTTTCCACCATCAAATTTTATCACATCCATCTCATCAATCAACATATGCACCAAAGAACTATTTCATCAACATCAAGATATAACTTTAGCAGTACATGGGTAGTATTAACAGTCTCCAACAAGTCAATATCAGAACATGAAAGCTAATAATAATTGATGGAAGCATATGAGAAGCTCCCCCTAAATTTGTGCCACTTCTTTTTCATTAATGAGAGGCATACATGATTGTCTAGATCACAAACCACATATACGTGCAAATGTCTTTCGGAAGATCCACATACATAAAGTAAATTGTTGGTGATTATAGCTACAATTCCCCTTGAAAACGCCATGCCTATTAGAACACTTATCAGAGTGAAAGGTAGGAATCATGCCCATTTTTTGTTTTTCATATTCAAAGGAATCATGTGGAAGAGGATTGGTAAACAAATTTGTAACTTGTTCCTTTCAAGGAACATATTCCAACTTGACTTTTTGTTCAAGAACTTTCTCTCTAAGAAAATAGTCTTTGATTGGGATTTGCTAAGTTTTGGAGTGCATGTCTGTATTTTTATAGATACTTATGGCAATATGTTGTCACATAGAATAGGTATAGGTTGAGGGCGAGTGAACCTAATGTCTTGCAATGGTTGGATCATCCTTAGAAGTTTAGTACAACAAGAGGAAGCAATAACATATTCTACTTCAACAGTTGATAAAGAGATATAACTTTGTTTCTTACTAAACCAAGAAACTAAATGAGGACCCAAATAGAATTCTCCTCCACTAGTAATTTTTTGGTCATCAACATTACCTACACAGTCTCGAAAAGTCTTGATTTTTGGGATACAATAGACCAAAATCTTCAGTGCCTTGTAGATACTTGGATATTCCCTTGACTACTTAGAGATGAATTTCCTTAAGATTTTCTTGAAATCATCCAACTATGCCAAATGCATGCATAATGTTTGGTCTTGCACATCTAATATAGATCAAGTTGCCAATCATAGATCCCTATTTAGATTGATTAACTGTAGGAAAATCATCATTATCGCTTACATTACACCTCGTTTCCATTGGTGTACATACATGTTTGCAATACTCCATTCCATATTTCTTCATAATCGGCTTGAGATACTTTGTTTGAGAGAGAAAGATACCATTTTTAGTTTGATTAATTTGAAGACCAAGAAATAACTTTAGCTCACTAAGTACAAACATTTCAAATTCATGCTGCATGGCTAAAGCAAATCCTTGATTCATAGATTCAACATTGCTTCTGAATGTGATGGCATCTACATAAACTACTACTCTTAAAAGCTTTTGTTTTCCAAATTTAGTATACAAGTTGCTATTTGTAGATCCTTTCTTAAACCCTTGTTCTTCAAGATACCTTTCAAGATGATAATACCATGCACGAGGAGCTTGTTTTAATCCATATAATGTCTTCTTAAGTTTGCAAACAATAATTTTATCATTGCCAAGTATGAATCCTTCACGTTGTTTAATATAAACTTCTTCTTCTAGATCCCCATTTAAAAATCCAAATTTAGCATCCCTTTGATATACCTTAAATTTATGAAAGCTGGAAGATGCAAGGAATATTCTTATGGCTTCAAGTCTAGCTACACGTGCAGAAGTCTCTTCAAAGTCTATATCTTTATGTTGACAATATATTTTTCATACAATTTTTGTTGTGTTTCGAATTACTTCTCAATTTTCATTTAATTTGTTTTTAAACGCCCACTTTGTTCCAATTACATTTTTTTATGAGGCCTTAATATAAGTTCCCATGTCTGGTTCTTTTCTATTTGATTAAGTTCTTCATGCATCACCTTAACCCAACATTCACCCTTGCTTACTTAATTCACATTCTGAGGTTCAATTGTGGATAGCAAGGCTAAGTGACTAGATGATCCAACAAAAGTTCTTCTAGTTTATATTCCTACTTCCTTATCACCTAGAATTTGAGATTTAAGATGATTATTCTGAACATAACCTGATGGAATCTTTTCTGTCGTACTTGTATTTTCATATCCTTCTTCTAATGCTTCTATTTCTTCTTCTCCTACAACTTCTTGGATTTTAGTAGGGAGAGGTTCGTCATCTTCTTATGCTTCCTTTTTGGTACCTATAGATGCTTCATCAATCATAACATATATACTTTGAACAGTATTTTGAAAAATTTTATTATAACATTTATGTCCTTTGCTTCTGCAAGAGTATCCAAGTAGTATTCCTTCATCAACTCTGGATTCAAATTTTCCAAGCTTATCATCATTTTTCTTTATGAAACATTTTCTTCCAAAGATTCTAAAGTGTTTGTAAGTTGTAGGTTTACCATCCTAGAGTTCATATGGAGTTTTATGATTGTTTACTCGAGCATGAGCCTTGTTAAGTATATGCATGGTTGTATGTATTCCTTCTCCCTAGAAGGTGTGAAGTGTTCCTAACTCATCAACCATGGAATGTGCCATTTGTTCAACTATTTTGTTCATTCTTTCTCACACTCCATTTTTTTGAGGAGTTTTAGCTATGGAAAATTGTCTTTTGATGCAATGTTTTTCACAAAAAATTGAAAAATTCATCTGATATAAACTCTCCTTCTCTATCATATCTAAGACATTTTATTTTTAGATCCAATTCATTTTCTACCAAATCCTTGAATATTTCAAACTTTTCAAATGCCTCATCTTTATACTTTAGTAAACCAACCCAACACATTCTTGTAAATTCATCAATCAATAAAATGAAGTATTGTTCACCACGAGGATACTTCTTTCTCATAGGTCCAAATAAGTTAGTGTGAAAAAGTTCAAGGGGTTTAATTAAAGTAGCTTCTTTAGCTTTAAATTGAACTCTCAATTGCTTACCAAATTGACATTATTTGCAAATGCTATTTTCAGGTGGAGAAATGTTGGGCAAGTCATGAACTACTCCCATCTTGCTTGATTTGTATAACTGGGAAAAGCTGAGGTGGCCTAACCTTCTGTGCCCAAGCCATGTTTCTTCATATTTGCTCAAGAAACAATGCTCTTTATCCCCCTAGGATATATACATTGCTTGGAGTTATGGTTCCCTTGATTATGATCTTACCTATATTCAAATTTCCTACCATGCAATTCTTTGATATGAAAATAACTACATGCCCTTGATCACACATTTCACTAACACTTAACAAGTTATGTCTTAGCCCATCAACGAATAATTCATTCTCAGCCTTGACCTTTTCTTTTAGAAACAAAAATCCTTTTCCTTTAATGGTATAAACTGAGTTATTACCAACAAGGTCAAATCATGGAGTTGGGTTACACTTTTTGGTGAAATGAGGGCATGTTTTTTTGAAAAATGGATGCTCAATCAAGAAATTTTAAGTGCTTGATCGAGCAATTTTTAAGTGTTGAATTGAGCTGTTGAGGCACTTAAAAATAGCTTGATCAAGCATTTAAGAAAACTCTTGATCGAGTCATTTTCTAACCCGAGTTAATGGCTCAATCGAAACATTGGGTCGATCAAAAGATATAACTCGACCGAGCATTATTTCTACTTCAAAAACCCTTTTAGTGACGCGTACAAGTCATTTTTCTTAGACCGCGAGAGGAAAAGGAATTTTATAAAATATTTCTAAGCTCCACTCGGATGGAGGAACTCAATCTATCTACCCATAAACTCTGTGAACGACCCAAAGGCTCAAGTCGAGGTAGGTTTCCTATCATTTTTGTCTCTTTTATTTAATTTTTTTCTACAAAATAAAATAAATTAATTTGAAAAAAACCTAACATATAAAAATTGGAAAAAATAAAAGACTTAAAAGTCACCATGAAAACCATAAAAAACCACCAAAAAACACTTTAAAACGACTTAGAAAACCGCCAAGGAAAAACTATAAATTAGGTTTTAATAATTTTTTTGTATACATTATCTACAATATTAACATGTTTACTATAAATATTTTCTATGATAAATTTTATTTTTAATTATTTTATGTTTTAAATTTTTTATTTCAAGATTTTAGTGAAGTGAATTTTCAAAAGGCAATTGTTTTTTTTCATTAAAAATGAATTTTAAATTTCAAACATATATGCCCAACAAAATTTAAAAACCAAAAACAATTAAACTATAGAACTCCAATAAACAAATAAATTAGGAATTTTAAATTGACATAATGAATATGGTTGCTCATGGTAAACCTCTATTAAATCAAATAAGAAATTCTATTTCATTTTTATTTTAAATTTAAATAAATTGTTTTTAATAATAAATATAGTAATTTGTTTTATAAATTTAATTGTACTTAATTAAAATTCTAAGGCAATTTTTTTCTAGTTAAATTTTATTAACCAAATTATATATATATATATATATATACTATATAATATATATATATATATGAAATAAAGTATGACATAAACTAATAACTATATAATATATAGACACACACCACAACAATAACTAGATAAATAACATAGTTATAGTTAAAACATTTTTCTCTCTCTCACACACATATATATAATATTTAACATAGTTTTAAACTATTCAACATAAATGTGTTCTTCATAATTTAACATAAAATGGGTGATACTCAACAACTTTTTTAAGAGACGAGTTGATCTATAAACTGTAATTTTCCTTGAAATATTCATTACTCATATTCTCATATTCATTTAATATAATGATACATGATAACTAGATATGTCTTAGTACTCACCCTTATTAAATTTATTAGTTGAGTAATGATTTTGTAACTTACACTTCCTATAAAAAAAATTAACTATATAATACAACATAGCACAATTGTATTATATATGTGTGTGTGTGTTTTAAGTTTCAACAAGTCATCATTGATACATACATTAAATCCATGATGAAAAATGTCTAAAGTGAATATATAACCATTTTGACTCTTTTCTAATTTGTATCATACGTTTCATTATGTAGTGTGTCACACCAAAAATATAGTCTTCATGTTCTTGCACCTAGTACACGTCATGTGTCAAAATAAAACATTATAAGGACTTGCCTTATGGAGTATTTCATTGGCATGAAGTTTTATTAGTTTTTCGAATAGGTTTATTTCAATATTTTTCATATATCTTACATATTTTTTCTCTATGAAAAAATGCATATATTTATAAATGGGAGAAAGTTTAAGTTAGATTTTTTCAAGAATCACATTTTCAATTTTGTTCCATGGAAACTCAATACTTTGGTTGATAATATATCAAAAATAAGTGACGTATAATTTTAGTTTAGGACTTAGCCTATTATTATTCTACTCGAGTTATAAATGTCTTTTTATGTCAGTTCATTCTTTTCATTGTCACATTTTTTATTGGATTAGTTTATATGTAATTAAATGTAATTGCAGAGCCATCTTCTCATTATACACCCCCCAACCATTCCTATTGAGTTTGGGGATATGTTATAACATGGTTGGGCTAGATCACATAGCCATACTAGAGTGTTTGTTCCACTCATAGATCCAAGCTATGAGACAAGTTAGAGTGCCATAGGCATTGTTTATGTCTCTGTTGATGATCTTGCTACAGACAATGGACCTTCTTTACCTGTTGCAAGTATCCATCTTGCATTTTAAATCTTCCTTTAAATTTATGTGTTATTGTCTCAAATTGTCTTTTATTTTTTAAATTCATTCTCAATTGATGTGTTTGAATTTAATGTATATTATATTATGCTTCTAGTTTATTATATATATATATATATATATATATATATGTATGTATGTATGTATGTATGTATGTATGTATGTATGTATGTATGTATGTATGTATGTATAGACATAGACATAGACATAGACATAGACATAGACATAGACATATACATATACATATACATATACATATACATATATATATGTTAAATTATGTTTATTATTTGCAAACCCTTAATAGGGTGAAGGCAAGGATCAAAGTGCAGTTTCGATCCCTCTGTGTAACAATGCTATATCTAATATCACAATTGAGGATGTTAGGGCCAACAAACATGGATCAATTGAGAATTGGATAAAATCTCTTCTAGTTCATCTACTATGCGTAGTTTGTCTCTAATGTTGGGTAACATCAACAAGTTGATTGAGACATACCATTGGGCGGGCCCACAAAGTGACCTCCAATATTCCATACATAGGATTAGGAGGCTAGAGGTTAGAGGCCCACATATTTTGAAGGTGGTGAAATATGCCACCAAGAACATTGATATTTTTAGGGAGTTGTTTGACATCCCTTGGGAATGTCATGCTAGACATCCTGGTTAGATTCTGCTAAATAGTTTAACTACACTAATGTGGCCCCTTTTGTTTATGATCAATTCATTGGACCCTAGGGATAGTTCTGCTACCATGACCAAGTCCCAATTTACTTTCAAAATCATATATATGCAGAGTTTGCGCCACATATGAGGTCAGATTACACCAACATTGGGTTTGAGTTTTATGGACCCAGTTTGGGACATAATTATGAACGTGTAGGGGCTCGTAGGGACCCTATGCATGTAGCACCACCTCATATATTGTTACAATGACCATCTCAAAGGATGGTATTGTTGATAGAGATAGAGCAGTCGTCACAACTTGGCACTGAGACTAGGCATACCATTGCAGATAGCATGCAGAGGACATTAGCTATTGCAAATGTCACATTGAGTGGAGAGATGAGTAGACCACCTTCATTGCCTCGTGGCCCACTAGTTTCATTATGTGATGATTCATATCTCAAGATTCTAGGGCATGACCAACTTTTTTCATATGCACATACATGTCGTGATACCATCTGTCGCACTTGGAGGATGTACATCCCACGTGACATAGGCTTGGTACATATATGTGAAAATTTTCACTCCAATCATCAAATTGTACATTTTTTATATTAATAAGTTTGTCTAGGATTGCATTTATATTAATAATTTCATGATAACATGCATGCACAACCTAGATACACAAATCAAATTTTGAAGTCATCTAAGGAGGTAGTTGACCAGCTAGAGTAGCCTCTAGTGCATGTTTTGATGGCTCAGTCTCCTCCACCTCCACCTCCACCTCATAACATTCATGGACTAATAATTGAGGTGAATTTTTGTATTCTTAAGATTTCAACATTTTATTTTTTTTAAGTTACATGTATGCGTGTTAATTAATTCATAGACTAATTATAATTTGTCTTTGTCATTTTGTACAGAGCCCTAGATGAAAATAGGTGCCAATGTTGTAGTTATGTGAACACATAAGTGGGATGTTGGGTATGAAGGCATTGATCCACAACCAGGGGAGAACCAAGCCCATATTGATTAGTGCCCCATCCCACCTAACTTCCATTTTCACTCAATTGAGTCATAGGTAGGGCACTATTTAAATGCACAATTCAAAATCATTTCTTTCCATATTATTTATATTTGTACAAATAATGTTTTAATTACTTTGAATTTGAATGTGTTATATTTTAGTACCAGATTATGGATGGTCACTCTATGCAATAGAACACACATAAGAGTTCTAGAAGCGATACCTTCTAGAGTAGATTATAAAAAGTTTGTATATTTCCAGGCCCCATTCATAGGGCATATTCACATGTGATGTACATACTTTGTATATCTTCATAAATGGACAATCTATGGACAGATGAATGTTATTTCAGTTTATGGATTCTTGTTATTTTATCTTGTGGATGTTCATGTGTATAATTTAATTTGTGTATATTTTCATATGTATAGTTTATTATCATACATAGGTAACAAGATAGCATCTTTGACTTTTCAAGAAATAAACTATGAAAATAAGTACAATCTTAGACAATGATGAAGCTTATTTTGATACTTAAAATAAACTAAAATATATGTTCATGGTTCAATTAAAATACACAAATATGTTTGAAATACATTTTAAATTCAATTTTAAAAAATATCTTCAAGTGGTATTGTTCAACTAATAACTTGTTTTATTAAATTTTATTTATTTTTGAGCTCATCTACAACAACTTAGTCATAACACATGATATAAGTCATATGTATTGGAATCTAAGATACCAAAAAATAATTAATGATATGTTTTTAGATAAGTTTGTATAATTTTATGAACATTCCTAAATTTAGT
>APFE031693320.1:11671-38920 GCA_000404065.3 Pinus taeda
AAACAACAATAACATCAAATAAATGCATTGCCATTTAAATATGAAATCAGAACTAATATGTACAAGATGTCTACTGTAACATCACACATCAACACTGAATCATGTCTTGACTCACTCTTAACTCAGCCTCAAAATATCAACGAAAAATATAATAATGTATCTTATCATCATGAGTTATCTACAATGAAATTAGATACATAAACTAGTGATTTACTTTGCCACTTTTACATGCAAAGGCAATGGCTTTTCCTATAGATGAAGAAGGGCCCAGGGCTAGCATTGGACTTTGATATTCTCTAGAAGAAGTAGGAGGTAGACTCTGACATCCTCTACTAGTGCTAATGCTAAGTCCAACTTGCTTTGTCTAAGTCTCTAAAGGTGGTGGCACTAACTCACTCCCTGTCTCAATAGTTTCCTCCTCCTCTACCTCTCTCTCCCATGTTACCTCCTTTGGTGCCTCCTCTCTAACCAATCAGGGGCTGATTCTATGATAGGCCTTTTGGTCTCAACCCTCCATGTAGCAGTAGTGTCAATCCCATCCAATGAGATGGTGTCCATGTGTGGTGTTTTTTGAAGTTGCCTCACCCACAATTGGAGATTGTAGTAAACATAGACCATGTCATTAAGGCGTTGGGACTTCAACTTGTATGAGAAGCATAAATTATAAATTAATTATTATAATACATATTTTAGAGGGTGACGGCGCATAAAATAATAAATTACAATCTATAATGAATTCAAATTTTAATTTGAAAATTTTTAACTTGTTGTGTTTCTTGGTGTGCATTTTTCAAATAAGCTCCAATTGCACTCTTATTTGGAGGACCTACATGTTTTGGCTAAGCACCCGAGTGACAATTTTTGTAGATTGGGTACTATTGTACCCAATGTCACATGGTTCGGGTTCGAGTTTGGGTTCGACAATGATTAGGTTCGGTTTGAGTTCGAATGTTTTGATGAAGTTCGTCATTAGGTTCGTCTATATATATTAATTTAAAATCAATTATACGATAAAATAGTAAGAAATCAACATCAGTAAATATCGAAAATGCTATCACAGACATGGAAACTCCAAGCATAAATTACAAGCTTGAGTTGCTACAGGAAGTTATGAGTTTTGATCGATGGACTTGGTCAATGGCTATGAGGTTATGAGTTTTGATCGATGGACTTGGTCAATGGCTATGAGGTTCGATGAGGTTCGCAGAACCTCAATTTTTTTTTAAGGTTCGCCAAAATTCGAACCTCAAGGTTAAAGTTCGACGAACCTTGTGACATAGATTGCACCTGAGCTTGGGTACAATCTCTCCCTAGCAAGATGAGGGGACACTAATGAATAAAGGAAACGATATGAAAAAATAGAAAAAATAAAAAAACTACAAAAGAGGGGGAAATTGATGCTTGTTCCTACAAATGCATAAATGATTGAGGAAAATTAATCCCCACTCCAAAAAAACATAGTAATAACAAAGGAAAATGATGTCTTCCTCATCCTTGACTCAAGCAAAATAGATCTTCTCCTCCTTTGCTATTGAAACCCTTCTTTCTATTTGCAAATTGAATCCAAACACCTGTAAACACCCCCCACCTTAACCTCGGTAAAAAGTGTTCACTTGCTAATCCAATCTCCTTTATAACAGTTAGAGAGATGGGATAATAATAATAATTATTTCTTTCCCGTCTTCGAAATTGGAAATAAGTGTCACCATTGTGTTCATCTCAGTGAGATGTTTCTGGTGACATAAAATTTTACCCTAATTTGACCTTTGGATTAGAAGTTATGATCCTTTGGATTGCCAACAGAGGGTGCCACATCGTCAACCCTGCCACGTGGAACTCACGTGGCTATGCACACCTGGCCAACCTTTCAAGGCCACTTGGCATTCAATTATTGGTTGTTGACCCGTTCATGGGTTTGGGTTCCACAACCCCACGCTTATGTATTAATAATGCCAAGCATACATATATGCACCAATATATATATATATAGCCACTTGACGGGTCGTCACTTTTGGCCAACTTTCCCATTACCCTAGCTCGTTACCCTTGGCTCATCTCCCTTTTTGTACTTGTGAAAGTTCTAGGATCGTCCCGCGAAGCTGACCTATGAAATGGGGACGCACCGCACCAATGGGAGAAGGGGAGGGACTACGTGTGTACCACCATATCCGATCCCGACGTCACCCCGCACGCTTTGAGCTAACCCCACTTTTAAAGCACTAAAGGCTTACTTCTAGGCTCGCACATCCAGTGGGACTGCCTAGCACCAATCAACAACTTGCTAGTCTTACGTATACGCCACCGTAACCCCACTACATCATCTTGCTCCTTAACGTGTGCTCTGCTTCATGCACCTAAGGAATAGCCTCCAGGCAACAGTCAACTATCGAAACACATCAACAGAAACTTTTCCATCTCCCGAGTCTTCCTCCTTTGTGCCTTTTTAGATGTTCCAAGATGGATCTTACAGGCTAACCTAACACATGGCTCGTCGCGCGCCAATGCAATAGCAGCTGAGAGCACGTGGAGGCCACCATGTCTTGGCCCCACGTCATCCCGCCCCCTTCAAAGCTTGCTCCACCTTTGAACTTACGAGATTATAACTCTCGGGGCACATCATCCTTCCACTCTTTCCTTTAGTGATAAGGCATAATGTTAAATTTGGCAACTAGGGCCAAACTTCACCTTGGACAACTCATACAAGTCAATTGATATTGTTATTGGATTCCTCTCTTCGAGAGGTGTAGGATTGATCTAAAGAGCATCCCATTCTGACATGTACAAATGAAATTATGAATTTATTTTGATTATGGACAAATTGTCAAGGTCGGCCAACCGTTTAATTTGCACCCTCAAGCCCACAACGTTGCATATAAATACAAGGAGCCTCCTCCTCATTTTGGCATCTTACAAATTCATTCTTCTCTCTCCTTCATTGTTTGGGTACAGATCTTCTGAGGCTTCTCTCTCTCCACATGTGCGAAGAAGGGACTGTTTTTTTGTTGTCCCTGTGTTGACTAGCATTGACCGAAAGTTGCAGGGAGTTGTTTTCACCAGCGTTGAGGGAGGCTGCAGTTTTGGGCACGAAATCCGAGGTTGTTTGACCTCTGTTTGACCAGGTTTGACTGTGGTAGGGCTTGCTGCTGTGTCGACTTTTGTTGACCAGGTTTGACTGGATATTTTCAGACTATTTTTGGGCTGATTTGACTTGCTATTGGAGGCCATGTTGACTGAGTTTGACCGAGCTATTTTGGAGGTCAAAATCTGCCTTGTTGACTAATATTGACTTTCTGGTTAAGGCTTTTTGTTTTTGTTGTTTGACTGATCAGATTTCATTGTGATTGGGCAAGTGAATATTCTATATTGTACTCTCTCTCTCTACTGAACTTTTGAAGAATGATAAGAAGAATTGATCAAGGGTTTCCCCACATTGGGGTTTGTCCCTGGCTAGTACCATATCTTGTGTCCTCTTTTCTTGGCTTGTCTTCTACTGTTATTGTTTATGTTCTATCTGCATTTTACTATCCTGATGATGTGATTGCTAAACTGGATATTAATATTGGGCTAATAAAGAAGTTGAAGTAAAATTGCTCTAAGCATAGAACATACCACTAAAGGCTTACTTTTGGGCTTGCGCGTCTAGTGGGACTGCCTAGCACTAATCAACGACTTGCTAGTCTTACATATAAGCCACCGCAACTGACTACATCATCCCGCTCCTTAACGTGTGCTCTGCTTCATGCACCCAAGTAATAGTCTCCGGGCAACAATCAACTGTCGAAACAGTTATCAACGGAAACTTTTCTGTCTCTCGACTCTTCCTCCTTTGTGCCCTTTTAAATGCTCCAGGATGGATCTTACAGGATAACCTAGCCCATGGCCTGTCATGCGCCAATGTAACAGCAACTGAGAGCATGTGGAGGCCACCATGTCATGGCCCCACGTCATCTTGCCCCCTTCGAAGCTTGCTCCTCCTTTGAACTTATGAATTATAACTCCTGGGGCATGTCATCCTTCCACTCATTCCTTTAGTGATAAGGCATAATCTGAACATTCAACCCACTGCTTCCACAACGAGGCTTCTTGTTAGGCCTTGCAAATAAGGTTTAACCAGCTAAGGCTATAAGGTTAAGTTTATGCCTGTAATAGCAACAACGCCACTCATAACAACATTTTTCTCATAGCCCTCCTAAGAAGTTTTTGGTTGGAGCTTGGGCCATGAACAATATGTTTGTCCTTGAATCTGGTGGTTTTCATAAGGGTTTGTTCCTTTCCTGCACTATATGCCATTCACATGGGAGTTCTAACATGGACCAACTGCGGTGGTGCTATACACGTCTAGACTTGCACCAGAGTTCAATCATGGCCATTAAAGTTTACTAAGGCACCCACTAGTGCTACCCCTCCTAAGCTTGCGCCAGAGTTACTCTCTCCGGATTCATGGTCTCTGTAATGGAGAGCAATGATCAGGGAATTGTCCATACAAGCCAACGACTTATCTATCCAGTCCCTCAAGGATCTGCGGTTTCTAGGATCTCCAGTGTTTTACTTGGATCCAACAAATCTCGGCATGGCAATCAACAAGTCTCATTCAAGGACCAAATGAGTGCCGCAAGCATATAATAGACACCATGAAGCACATGGTGCCCAGAAGGCCACAAGGAGATCAACACTCCCCAAGGAAATAGGGAATCCCTCTTTTATGTTCGAATACAAGCACGAACCTTAAGGATAGGCACATACTAGATAAATTTTCCAGCTTACAAGCACTCCCTTTCTAGGGATAGGGAATTTGAGGTAGAGTTGCACTGATAGTTATCATTTACCCCCTACTACAGACTTGGTGACTCATGGAAGGCCTCCAATGCTCACACTAGACACCACAATGCAACCTAAGACCTACGACGGACATACAAGTAATTATGTGCTCCTACGTGGGCACTACCTGTATGATGGACCAAGAAACAAAGCTTGTAAAGGGTTCCCAAGCAACTTGGCTATTAGCAGGGACCCAAGGATGATTACCCTAGACATGGTGCCAACCACTATCAACACAAGGCTATAACCAGTTATTCAAGTAAGGGTTTACCCCGTCATCCTAATACCAAGGCAACAGATGGAACATGATTCCTATCCTTGGGGAAATTTCATATCAAAGAATGCATGGCAAGGATGCAACCTTGCGTGAAGTGCAGAGACATAAAAGCAAGGCATCCAGACTCAAGAAGACACGCTTTACACAATACAACATATCGATATATTAGACCAAATCTTGAGTAAAATGGGTGTATATACCCGCTTGGTGAAGTCCCCCATAATAGATCACAAGTTAATAAAGATAATAGAGGAGGAAATCTTCAGCATTATCACTTTGTAACATAAGCCATGTCAATGCAAGTTATCGTCCATGTAATTATCATGTAGTAACAAGAAGAAGTTCTCATGCTAAATATTATTGCAATTAAATCTGGATTCTTATAGGCTATTCCAATGCCTTTAAACATTGCACAATATGCTAGTCAATTGTGTAATAATAGTAATAAAGTCATGTATATTGCACAGTAGCACCATTTCAAACCAGAAATGTTGTACACATTTATTATCAGAAAACATAAATAAGAAACACTTATCTTGTAAATCTTTGGGCAACTAAATCTAGAACTAAGAATTTCCACCCAACCGTAGATAGCTGTAGCCAATTCCCTCTTGTAACTACCACCCTCAAGCCAAATTCCAGAGACTGGGGGGTTTTTTTGCTCAAGGGATAAACCACAACCTTCGATTCCCCCAGGGACTCTAGAGATCTCTCCCCCTCCACCCTTCAACTAAGTTGCAAGAATCAAGTGCACAAGGAATTGAGAGACTCACTGTCTCCACCCTCCAAATGAGTTGCAATCAACAAATGCACAAGGAATCGAGAGACTCATTGTCTCCACCCTTCAAACTCAATACCATGGTTCCACCCAGCTTGGGGAACTCCAGAACCACAACCAATAAAACACACAACAAAGAAGCCATCCAAAATTCCTCCAAGAATTTTCGAAGGAATAATTCCTCCACCCTAACCCTTTGGGATTTGCGAGAATCACCATCTCCACCCTCTGGATACTGGGGACTCGATAGGCAATTTTTTCCCCACATAGAATGGTCTTCTTCCTGACTTCTTGCCAACCGAATTTTGTGTCTCTCTGTTCTTCTACGTTGGGTTGCCCGAGCCTGTCTCTTTGCCACCCTTCAAAGTACAGAGCTACCCTCCTTCGCCTTTGTTCGGTCCTTCCTTCCCCCCAACCTTCTCCTGCCTAGTTTTCTATTGTTCAAATGTCCCTTGCTTCTCGTTTGGGTGGTTCTTCGCCTGTTGTTCGACAAGCGGTGTAAGATCTTCTTGGCCTGTCGGGTTGTGCCACGTCTCCCCACTCCCTCATCTGTTGATTGCAGCTCAACCGTCCACTCTCGCTTGTGTGCTCTAGCATCACCTTCTCAACAATGTTGTCCTCCTCATTTAATTTGTGTCCTCCTTTGAGTGCATTTTTCTTAAAGGAAGCATGGCCCTTGTACT
Source organism: Pinus taeda (assembly GCA_000404065.3). Lineage (NCBI taxonomy): Eukaryota > Viridiplantae > Streptophyta > Pinopsida > Pinales > Pinaceae > Pinus > Pinus taeda. Next base: position 18,228 of record APFE031693320.1, read on the forward strand.
CCCGTCAAACCTCCTCTTTAATGCTATGCTCCAGCTTAATTAAAATGCATACTTACTAGCCCCCTTGGTTGTCATAGCAATTTAAAATCCCAAGCAATTACGCTCCTCAATCTCTGTAATCTGTGTCCCATAACTCAACCAATAATTCCTTAATGAAAATATTTACATTGCAAAATGAGGTTAACCAATTAGGGTTGTCACAAACTCTATACATTTTTATAGAGTTATACAACTTTATACATTATTTACAAACATATATATACATTTGCTTCAACCAACAAACAAAAAAGGATATGCTTCCCTCATCGAGTTAGCCATTTCCCAAGTGGCTTACTCTGGCCCAAAGTGCCTCCACTATACTTTGACTTGCTCTATTACTTGATTCTGAAACATGATGCTCCACTGATCTAGGATGCATAGGGGCTCTGGCTAAAACTATCCCTCTGGTTCCACTTGTAGCACAAACCAATCAATCACATGATTAGAATCTTGTACATATCTTTTAAGTAAAGAAACATGGAAAGCATCATGGACTTTTTCTTATGGAGGTAAGGCCAACCTATAAGCAACTGGTCTAATCCTTTCAAGGATCTCAAAAGGTCCACAATACCGTGGTGCCAACTTGGCACATGACCCAAAATTTCAGGAACTTTTCTTGGGATTAATTCTCAAGTAAACATGTTGCCCATCTTGGAACTCTTTATGAACTTTGTGGTGATTCACATAGCTTTTCTGCTTGTCCTATGCCACCTTCAAATTCAGCTTGATGATCTGAGTTAGATGCTCCATTCCTTTGAGCATATCAGGCCCAATAAGGACCCTGCTTACTAGATCACTCCAACTAATAGGAGTATTGCAACTCCTCCCATGCAATGCCTCAAATGGGCACATCTTCAAGGACCCTTAGTAGCCATTATTATATGAAAATTCTACAAGTGGAAGATACTCTTCCATCTTCTTTTGTTGGTGCATTACATACATCCTCAACATGTATTTGAGGATTTGGTTCACCCTTTTTGTTTGTCTATCCATCTGCAGATGATAAGCAGTACTAAATGCCAATTCAGTCCCAATCCTACAAATAGCTCTTTCCAAAACTTGGAAGTGAACTTCGCATCTCTGTTTGAGATAATCTTCTTGGAAATTCCATGCAACCTCGCAATATCCCTTATGAAAATTTGAGCCACCTCACTAGCTGAGTTGGTGGATTTGACCGCCATAAAATGAACTACCTCGCTCAACTTGTCAATCGCCACCATAATTGCATCATGTTGTCTAGAGGTCCTTGGTAAGCCTGTAATGAAATCCATAGAGATCACCTCCCACTTCCATTCCGGAATGCGAATAGGCTGCAATAAACCTGCTGGATGTCTGCACTCAACTTTCACTTGCTGGAATTCTAGGCATTTAGCAACAAAATCAACCACTTCTTTCTTCAAATTTGGCCAATAATAAAACTTTTTAATGGTTGTGAGACTCTTTTGGTACCCGATATGGCTTGAATATGGCTTATCATGGAATTCTCTCACGATAAGCCACTTCAAATCATCACCATTTGGTACATAGATTCTATTCTTGAACCTTATCAGACCATCACCTAAGAGATGATACCCTTAATCCTCGGCTTTTTGTTGCAAACTTTCCTTTATTTGATGGTATTTTTCATCATGTTGTCCTGCATTTTTTACCCTTTCCACCAGGTCCACTTCATAAGAGCTCAAGACTGCTAGATGATTTAGTTGAATCCTTCTGCTAAGTGCATCGGCCACCTTGTTCTCCCTACCCTTTATACATCTGATTTTGAGATCAAACTCACTGAGTGTGGCTAGCCATCTTGCTTGCCTTGCATTTAACTTGGGTTGTTCAAATAAGTACTTTAGCCCTCCATGATTAGTCATAAGTGTGAATTTTCTGTCGAGGTAATGCCTCCACATATTCAATGCATGAATGATGGCAGCTAATTCCAAATCATGAGTTACATAATTTTGTTCATGTTCATGTAGCTTTCGGGACTCATAGCACACCACTTGACCTTCTTGCATCAACACTCCACTGAGCCCTTCCTTGTAGGCATCTGTGCATACCACAAAATCGTTATCAAGATCTGCAATCCTCAATTCTAGTGCATTCGTGAGCCACTGTTTCAATTGCTCGAAGCTTGTTGCACACTCAACTCTCCATTCAAATGTCCTTCCTTTTCTCTATAACGATGTGATAGGATGGCTATCTTGGAGAAGTTTCAGATGAATCTCCTATAGTAGCCCGTCAATCCCATGAATGATTTGAACTCATTCACATTCTTCAGTGTTGGCCATTCTATGATATCCTTAATCTTTTCTAGGTCAACTGCTACTCCCTCCCTTGAGACAATATGCCCTGAGTAATGAATTTGCGATTGGAAGAAATTGCATTTACCGAGCTTTGCATGAAGCTTATTCTCTCTTAACAATTGCAATATTGCTGCGTAAAGCTCTTCGTGCTCTTCCTTGGTCTTTGAATAAACCAAAATGTCATCCACGAAGACTATGACAAACTTATCCAAATAATGGCACAATACATTGTTCATAAGGCACATAAAGGTGGCAAGGGCATTAGTAAGCCCAAAGGGTACCACTACAAACTCATAGTGCCCATATCTTATCATGAAAGTAGTTTTATGGATATCTTCTTCTTTGATGCGCACTTGATGATACCCAGACTTCAAATTGATCTTGGAGAATATTGTTTCCCCCCTCAGCTGATTGAATAAATTATCAATTCGTGGCATAGGAGATTGGTTTTTAATGGTTACTTTATTCAATTGTCTATAATCAATACAGGGTCAGAGTCCCATCCTTTTTCTTCACAAATGGCACTGGAGCTCCCCATGGTGACACGCTTGGACGTATGTAACCTTTATCAAGCATTTCCTTCAGTTGCAATTTTAATTCAACTAGCTCAGGAGCACTCATCTGGTATGGTGCTTTGGATGATGGTGCTACTCTAGGAACCAATTCAATAGAGAAATCGACCTCCCTATGACGAGGTAACCCAAGTACATCCGTTGGAAACACATCCTCATGTTGCTCCAGAACCAGATACTTCTTCAGTAATTTTCTTTCTTCTTGCCCAGCGCTGCCACTAGCCCCTTTATTGTTGGACATTTGCACAACAAATAATTAACAACCCTTGTTGTAAATTAGTCTGACTAAAATTGGTTTTTGCTTGCCTTGCAAAACTTTTCTTTCCTCAACATCATCTAGGCATTAGTTGTTTTTTCAAAAAAATCCACTTTGGTTCTATGCCTGTACAACAAGTCCATCCCCAATAATATGCTATACTCATCCAATGGCGACAAATTAAAATGTGTTGTTGTGGGCATGTCAATGGGTTCAAATGCACACGACTTCACCCAATGACTAATTTTTCCCCTTGTCCCGATTGGCAATTGAACCAACCATGGCTCCGTGTGCAGTTCCTTAATCAATTTGCATCTTTCCACAAGCTCCGGGTTGACATAGCTGTAATTAGAACCAAGGTCAATTAAAATGGAAATGAATTGATCACACAACTTACCTTCCATCTCAATGATGGTGCTTAGTGGTCTGCCAGGCAATTGTCCACGATTGCGTAAATTCTGGGCAAGCTCTGAGCTACATCCCCCACTATCTTCTTGGTCATTGTAAATCTTACGCCTTGTGTTTCTTTGATGCAGGCAATCCCTTTTCCGGTGGTTTTCACTACACGTCCAACACTTTAGTTTCCCTTTTATTTCATCTCTTCGCTACTCTACTGTTGGCTACTACGTATTCCCTTTAACAATTGGACTGGTTTTCTGCTGAAATCGATTTATGGTTGTTGGTTGTTTACTTCCATTTTATCTGTGAATTTCTTGGGCCATTTCTTTTTATTTCCAGGGTCGTTCTTTTCCTTCCATTCATATTTAATTTTTGGCCTGTGCTTTGCCTGCTCATAACACTGTTTCAATTTCTTAATGGCATCGTTCAGTGTCTGAGGTTCTAGGAATTCAATTTTGTCTCTAGATGTCAAAGGCAACCCACTGTTGAACCTTTGGATTTTGGCCTTCTCTTCTTCGAGATATGGCACATATCTCAGTGGTTCCAGGAACTTAGTGACATACTCGTCATCTGTCATTTGTTCCATCTTGAATTCATAGAACTCATTTGCCTTGTTGTCATAATATCTCTCTGACAAGTATTGATTCATGAAGAGTTTCTCAAATTCATTCCAAGTCAGTTCTTCTTCGATGATGCCTTTGACACTTTTCAAATCTTCCCACCATATATTTGCCTTTCCCTTCAAACGATAGGTGGCAATATTGGCTTTCATATTTTCAGAATAATCATGAATTCTAAAAATTTTCCTCATGCCCAGTAGCCAAGCTTCTACATCTTCAAATTTCTTCATATCTCCATCAAATGTGGGCGGCTTGGCTTTCTTAAATTCCTTTGGCATATAACCCTTTTCTCTCCTTCTCTAATAATGATGAGTGATAATGGTGTCTCCTAGTAGTAGAGCTTGAGTATCCACTAGATTGATTCACATATTGTGTTGGTTCTTCCTCCTGGGGTACTTAGTGGTACATTCCCCTTCACAATGTCTTCACTCTCCCACTTATGCCTCTTCTTGGACTCACTACCATCTGCTCCATTTGTTTTCTCTTTTGAACCCCAAGGGCTCTTCCTGTCTCTTTGACTAGCCCCCATCTCAGGTTGCCTCTGCCTCTGTAAGTCCGAGAGGATTTGCAAGATGACTACATTTATTTCAACTTTCCTTTATTGAGCTCTTAACAATATTTTGTTGTCTGCCTTGAAGCTTCTGACTTCAACCCTTAGGCTCCTCAAAGTATCTAGCCAATTAGGAGAGTTTGCCCCTCCCCCTTGGCCAACTAATCTTTCTTCTTCATTTGATCTGGCATCTTTATTTCCATGTTGTGACTGATTGGAGCTATACTGCACCATTAATCAGGAGAGCTTGCCCCTCCCCCTTTGCCAACTAATATTTCTTCTTCATTTGATCTGGCATCTTCATTTCGATGTTGTGACTAATTGGAGCTATCTTGCACCATTCCGATCCTCATTACTTTGTCTTTTATTGTATTTTGTTGCCTGTGATGTGCTTTCAACCACACACAATTGTTAGACACATAATAATAATAAAGAAATGGCAACCATCATGTCCATGATCCTACTTTTGTAGATCTATTATGGCAAGTTGGCTGAAACAACAACCTATATCAGCACTCTAGTATCAGTGCATCAACAAATTATTAATATACAAGCCTGCATAGTTCTCAAAGTATACATTTGTCAACAAAGTTGTTAGATACATCTTGAAATAAATAAATAAACAAAATCATGACCATGAACTTGCATTTATGGAGCTGCCATGATGAACTTTGATGTAACAAAACAAGCCATGTTAGTATATCCATGAAAATCAGTAACAAACCACAAGCATCACCACCTCTGCATTGCATATTCATCAATCACATATCAATCAACACCAACTGTTAGTGCCATGTTGTATATCTAAATCACAATATAACCATATCATCCATGCATGCAATCAATCAACTATAGACCGACTTTTAACACCTAAACATTTGTTTAGTTAATTTCTAAAATCAATATGAAACCCTTTTGTAGGTACCTTGCTGTTATTTGCCCATGATAGAGCCCATCCAGTGCAAGTGTTGAACCTAGATGCTTTGATACCACCTGTAAACTCCCTCCACCCCCTCTTAATCTCAGTGAAAAGTGTTCACTTGCTAATCCAATCTTCCTTGTAATAGTTAGAGACATTGGATAATAATAATTATAATTTTTTTTTGCCTTCAAAACTGAAAATAAGTGTCACTATTGTGTTCATCTCGGTGAGACGTTTTTGGTGACATCAAATTTTACCCTAATCTGACCTCTGGATCAGAAGGTATGATCCTTTGGATTGCCAAAAAATCAAAGGGTGCCACATCATCAACTTTGCCACATGGAACTCACGTGGCTATACCCACCTGGTCAACCTTTTAGCGCCACTTGGCATTCAATTATTGGCTGTCGATCCATTCATGGGTGTTCCACAACACCACACTTATTTATTAATAATGCCAAGCATACATATATGCGCCAATATATATAAAGTTGGGAGCAAGTGACGACTTGTCAAGTGGCTTGGATATATATATATATATATATCCAAGCCACTTGATAGATCGTCACTTGCTCCCAACTTTCCCGTTAACCTTGGCTCATCTTCCTTTTTGCACTAGTGAATGTGTCGGGGTCAGCTCACCGCGCTGACCTGTGAAGTGGGGCCGCACCGCCTCAATGGGAGAAGGGGCGGGACTACATGTGTACCACTGTATCCCATCCCCACATCACCTCACGCACTGGAGATTAGCTTGCTTTTAAACCACTAGGGGCTTACTTCCAGGCTTGCGCATCTGGTAGGACCACCTAGCACCAATCAACGACTTGCCGACCTTATGTATACGCCACCACATCTTAGCTACATCATTCGGAGCTTTAACGTGCGCTCTGCTTCATGCACCCAAGGAATAGCCTCCAAGCAACCGTCAACTGTCGGAATGCTTATTGATGGAAACCTTTCCGCCTCCTGTCTCTGAAGCTCGACTCTTCCCCCTTTGCACCCTTTTAAATGCCTTGGGATGGATCTTATGGGCTGACCTGGCCCATGGCCTGCCCTACGCCATGCAATAGCAACCGAGGGCATGTGGAGGCCATCATGTGTCGACCCCACATCATCCCGCCCCCTTGAAGTTCGCTCCTTTCAACTTACGAAATTATAACTCCCAGAGCACGTTGTCCTTCCACTCGTTCCTTTAGCGATAAGGCATAATCTGAACATTTAGTCTGCTGCTTCCATGAAGAGGCTTCATGTCAGGCCTTGCAAATAAGGTTTAACCAACTGAGGCTATAAGGTTAAGTCTATGCTTGTAATAGCAACAATGCCACTAATAACAACATTTTGCTCATAGCCTGCCTAAGAAGATTTTGGCTGAAGCTTGAGCCATGAACAATATGTTCGTCCTTGAATTTGGTGGTTTTCATGAGGGTTTGTGCTCTTCCTGTACTATATGCCATTCACAAGGAAGTTCTAATATGGCTGGACTGCGGTGGTGCTATACATGTTTGGACTTACGCCAGAGTTCAATCGCGGTCATTGAAGTTTACTAAGGCACCCACTCGTGCTACCCTTACTAAGCTTGAGTCAAAGTTACTCTCTCTGAATTCATGGTGTCCGTAATGGAGAACAAAGATCAGGGACTTTCCCATGTAGACCAACGACTTATCTATCTAGTCCCTCAAGGATATGCAGTTTCTAGGATCTCTAGTGTTTTACCTAGATCCAACAGGTCTCGACATGACAATCTACAGGTCTCATTCAAGGACCAAAACACCTAGAGATGGGTCCACTAAGTTAATTTGTCAATAATTACATATTTTCTAAGTCTAACTTAGGAAAAGTGATTAATTAACATGAATCAATTGAGAAAGGTGAGATTTCTCTAGAAACTCACATGGATCAACTCAGAGATGATCTTAGTCGTTGATGAACATTTAATCATGGTCGCTGGTAAGCCAACGAGAGATTATAAGAGTAGGTCGATGGTGTTGGAGCAAGACACACTGAGAGATTGATTTCCTTGGTAGATCGAGATATCCAGCAGTAGCAACTGAGTATGGAAGAGGAGTTCGAGCCAGAAGGGAAGTAGAGTCAGTGAGGGGCAAAGATAGTGATTCTGGAGGAGACATCAGTTCCAGAGAGGCAACAACAAGTGGCAAAAGTATTCCACAGTGAAGTTGCGCAGGGGCTGCGTAGTAGCTTCAATGAGCAATTTGATTTAGCTAAGAGGGAGGTCAACTTCCAGAGGCCAGGAAAATATTTCAGAGGGTCGGAGAGTCGGAGAGTCACTTCCAATAGCAGAGACAGGCAGGACGACTTGATCAGAGGCTAAATCGAACCACACATGTGAGGGTCTGTGATGAGACAACACAGAAGGCTTGCGCAAGGGTATGGATTGTTAGTTTTCTGAGGTAGCCAGGTGTCTGGATTGCTTGTGGAGAGAGAATTTTCTCTCTAATATTTTTTGTCAGATATTGTTGATTGGATAGCCAATTGGGCATCCATAAATTGTACTCATATTATTTTGTTGTTGTATAATGATAAAACGCTTATCTATTGCATTGGTTTTCCCGCATTGGGTTTTTCCGGGAACAATTGTCCAAAAATAACTGGTCAAATTTTTGTGTGCTTTATATTTCTCAAATTTCAATGTTTTATTTTCCGCAATGTTTTTATGGTGAAAAATGCAATTGTGATTTTATTCGTTATTTGTTGTAGAAAATAAATTGCACTTAATTTTTAATCAGTTAGAAGAATAATTTCCAGTTGCTACAATAGATTAAAAATTTCACATTACCTGCACATCACAAACAAAACAAACGAGGCATAATGTTTTGATGGCGTCCTTTGATCACCCATGTTTTTGTTAGTTCACAAAAAGAAATCAACAGGAAATAAAATATTCTAAAATGCAAATCTAATTTACATGCACCTAATCTAGCATGATAACATAATATAACATTAAATTCTAATGCGAAAATTAATATGTGATGCATCCTACTCTAACATGCATGGTTACATTATGTAGATGCTAAATGTAATCATATAGCCAATGCAACCAACATATCAACGAGTCAATATAAAAACGCTTGCCCTTATGATTGGTTATACAAGACATCAAAGGGCAAAGACCGTAATAATGACATGGAAGATCACAAGGTGGAAGGCGAGAAAATATGATACCCACATACGATAGAAGGTAGTTATGGACAAGGGGAAGGACACCAACTTGGAGAGTTGTATCCTCTCCTACAAACAGAGGATGGATGATGTGGCGATCAATCTCAGGAATTTCCTATCTAGGTCTTTTCTAGTGAGGTAATGTTCCATGGGATCCTTAGGGGTATGATAAGAAAATTTTTCCAACTTCCCTTTGTTTACATGCGTGAAGCTACCAAGGTCACATTCTCAGGGAGCAATGACATCTATTTTTCCGAGATCCTCATGAAGGATATCATTCAACTCTATCTTCTAGATCAAAGGGCCAACTTTGTCAGGTTCCTCATCGTGGACTATTGAGCATTCATTGTTGTCACTATAAAACTCTTCAATAAGTTCTTGTTTCATTGGATTGCCTTGGGAATTATGATCTTGACTATTTGTGACTTGGTCATGACTTTCGTTGATACTTTCATCTTGGTGACCCAGGCTGGAGACTCCCACTTGTTTTTGGTACAAGTCACCGTGTATCTTTTGCACAATGTCACAAAAGATGTTGGCCGCCTAGTGTCTTTGCAAGGTATCCTCGTATAGCTCTTCTGAAGGGGTATTCTTGTATTGGAGTTGCATTTCATGTACTTCACTTCTTCCCTTAATGCATAAATTGAGTGACTTTCATATGTGCATTCTTTGACGAAATGCCTACAATCTTCTCTATATTTATCGAAATATTTGCCGTTGAGATCGAATTCATCTTCATTTCCTTGTTCGTCATGGGGAGCAACAATGTGAGGCATTTCTTTGGCCTTTGCATAACAAGTAATCGTGGAGTCGCCATGGTGAATTCAAAGATGTCTAAAAAGATGCTTGCTTCACCCTACAAGCAATCACTTTGGAGTTCAATGAGGAACTAGGGCTTCGTTCCCCCAACGGAATCACCAAAATATATGTCAATAATGTCGTATGGGAACTAGATGCACGTCTAGTGTCCCCGACAATGACACCAAAAATGTTTCTGCACAAACTAGCAGGCCTAATATATAGACTAAAGCTAGAAGGCACAACGACAATTTGGGACAAAGGCCCACTGTCACCACAACCTATGTCCCCTTCTTTTCTCGGATTTTCACCGACAAGTGTTAGTTTTTGTAGCATCGAACAGGTGTTCTAGTCTCAATTTGTGTCAGAGAAGTTAAGAACAAGAGATCATCAAAACCTAGAGGTTTCACGACATAAGTTTGCGAAACACCTTAATTAAATTAATTATCCATCATTTAAGTTTTTCCTAAGTTTAACTTAAGAGAACTAGTTAATTAATAGGATTAATTAATGAAATGTGAAAGAGCTTTAGAAACTCACACAGATTGAGTTTGAGATGATCTTAGCTGTTGATGACAATCTAATCATGGTCGTTGGTGAGCCAATGAGCGATTATAAGATCAAGTCGATGGGGTTGGAGACGAACACATCTCAAAGAGTGTTGAGCATCCAATTGCAGTAATTCATAGCAAGGGCGCAATTGTACACTGAGAAGGAGTTTTGTAGCAGAGGGGTAGCAGAATTTTGGAGCAGGAGAATCCAGCATTACCAGTGGCAGTTTGTTGGAGTGTTGGAGGCACTTTTCAGTACATAGAAGGGGCCCTGCACAGAGGACTAGTAGAGGCAGTTCGATTTAGCTCAAGAGGAGGTTACTTCAGTTGCAGGAGGCCGAAATAATTTTCCAGAGGGCGGAGGATCACTCCCAGAGTAGCAACAGTGTGTTAGAGGCAAATTTGAGGAAGTTTCAAGCAGTTGTAGTAGAGGACTATGCAACATCTGCACATGGATTCTTGGATAGCCAGATTTAGTGGCCGGATTGCTTGTGGAGTAGGATAAATTTCCCTCCGGAATTTTTCCAATATTTTCTGTTAAAATCGGCAACTAGGGCCAAAATCCATGAGGATCACCTTATTCATGGCTGATAATATTTTATCTAGATTCCTCTCGTTGAGAGGTGTAGGATTGCTCTAAAGATCATCTGATTCCGATAAGTATTTATGGAGATATGAATTTATTTTGATTATGGACAAATTGTCAAAGTCGGCCAACAACTTATGTAGGCTCAGAAGCCCAACAGACACATCTATTCATCATCAACGTTTGCATATAAATACAGGATGTCTCCTACTCATTTGGACACACACTTCTCATCCATCTCTCTCTCTCTTCTGCGCAGAAAAGAGTCTCTTTCTCTCTCCTGCACAGATAGGTCTCTCTCACATGTGGGAAGGAAGGACGCAGTTTTCTAAGGGTTTACAAACTGCAGATTGGAACTTTGACCAGCGTTGACCAACATTCTCTCTCTCTTGACTACGTAGTAGGTGAAGCTGACTCTCCTTGGAAATCCACAATTTTTGGCAGGGGAATCAAGTTGATCTGACCTCCGATTTGGAAGATATTGACTGCCCTAGTTTAGGGCTGATGCCGACGATGCTGATGCCGCTGATCTAGGGTTTGCTGCTATTGATATAAATCAGATTTTTGTACTATTTCTCTCTGCTGAATTATTGAAGATAAAAGAAGATTTGATCAAAGGGTTTCCCCATATTGGGGTTTGTCCCTGGCTAGCTGCCACATCTTGTGTCTCTTGTCTTGGCTTGTTTTCTGTTGATCGTTTAATGTTCTATCTGCACTTTACTTATGTACATGTGATTGGTAATCTGTGGATAATAATAAGAAAGATAAGTAAATTGCTCTAAGCATAGAACATACCATAATTTAACGTGGTATCAGAGCTGAGGTGAAGACAAAACCCAAGCAAGAGCAAGAGCAATCACCGAAGAGAAGGTTGGCAAGGCTATCTAAAAAAAAAGAACTTCCCCGCCGAAAACAAGCTCCGTGAGAAGTCTAACTATCAAGGATGGAAGATGTCCCTTGATCTGACTTTAGAAGATCAGGAAGTGTTGGACCATGTGAGAGGCAATATTGTTGAGCCTCCATCAAATGCATCTGCTGCTGCCAGGAACAAATGGAAATCCGAAGAAGTCAAAGCAAAGAAGATCATTCGGGACTCTATCGACAAGCACTTGGTGGCCAATGTTTCTGAGCTGAACACCTCCAAGGAAATCTACGATAGACTGGTGATTTTATTTAAAGTTAATGTTGCAAATCAAGTTTTGTTTCTTAGAAATAAGCTGAAGGAAAATTAAGAAGGGCAAAGATGAAAGTATGCAAGCATATTTCTTAAGAATCACCGAGATCAAGAACGATCTCCTATCTATTGGGGAAGTAATTCCTGACAAGGAAATGGCACTCACAACTCTTGGAGGACCACCATCTGAATGGTATATATTTAGGACTACTCTTCTCAACAATAATGTAATTCCTGGATTTGAGGAATTAATGGCAAGATGCATTCAAAAAGAAGCAAGGATGGAAGAACAGGAAATGCCCACACTTAAAGATCATCTCGCTGCCTTTTCTTCTCATGCTAAAAGAAGAAACAATTCTGAGGCTAAATCCAAAGGAAAGGCTAGAATATGAAATATCTCGTGAAAGGTGTAGGCAATGTCTCTCTTAAATTGAATCAAGGTAATACAATCCACCTACAGGATGTATTATATGTACCTGATCTCAAAAAGAACCTAGTGTCCATTTCGGCAATGGAAGACAAAGGCTACAAGGTGGCTTTTAGCGATGGCAAGGTACGTGTATGAAAAAATAAAATTAAAGATGCCTTCACTCCTAGGTTTCGAGTTGATTCATTATACCAGATCGGAGGAAGTCCGCTAGATGTCATGCCTTGTGACACATCTCAAGCCTTGATTGAGTTCAAACCGAAAAGAAGATCAAGATCTCAAGGACTGATAATGGAACTGAATATGAATCTAATGAGTTTCATGACTTTTGTAAAGAGGCTGGCATTAAGAGGGAGACTACTACACCATACACTCTTGAACAGAATGGTGTGGCAGAAAGGAAGAACAGTACGATTGTGGAAGTTGTCCGTGCTATGCTTCATGATCAAAGACTTACGAAGTTTTTATGGGCCAACGCTGCAAACACTGTTGTATATGTACAAAACCGATGCCCCCATCAAGCATTGGGTTCCAAAACTCCTAAAGAAATGTTCATCGGTAAGAAACCTGATGTATCTCATTTTAGAATTTTTGGAAGCCCTGATTATTTTCATGTGCCAAAGAGAAAAGGAATAAATTGGGTGCATCTAGAAAGGAAGGAATCTTCATGGGCTATAGTGAAAATACTAAGAGCTATAGAATCTATGTAGCCGGTGAAAGAGAAGTCGTGATTAGTCATGATGTCACCTTTGATGAAGATATGGCTCTCAGCAAGGTGAACAATCTTCCTACAGTGAGGAGCTCTCAAGAAGCTGACACCAGGAAACCGAAAGAAAAAGATGATGAAACAATTCCCGATGTGGAAGAACCCATGGATCCTATTGATCCTCCTCCCCCTGAGCCTTCCTCTTCTAGGAAGTGGCCTTCATGGCTTAGGGGAACACTTGATGATGCTGAAGGACACGCTGCACCCCGAGGAACCTTCCATGAAAGTAAGAAACCAAATAGGTATCAGGGATACCTAACCATCATGAGCACAATCATTCAAAATGAACCTTCATCATTCTCAGATGCTGTCAAGCATCAAGTATGGAAGGATGCTATGACCAAAGAATGAGTCTATTATGAAGAATGATGTCGGGGAAGTGGTTCCCAGGCCTCTGGATAAAACAATTGTCACCTCTAAATGGCTTTACAAGATAAAGCATGCAACTGATGGAAGTATGGAAAAGTACAAGGCTCGTTTTGTCGCTCGTGGCTTCTCCCAGAAGGAAGGTATAGACTATGACGAGATATTTGCACCTGTTGCTAGATATACCACCATCTGCTCGATCATAGCCCTTGCGGCTTCACAAGGATGGAAACTACATCAGATGGATGTTAAGACCATGTTCTTGCATGGTTCAATCAAAGAAGAGGTCTACATGGAGCAACCCGACAGATTTAAGATTTATGATCGAAAATCTCATGTGTGCAGGTTGAAGAAGGCCCTCTATGCGCTGAAGCAAGCACCTCGAGCATGGTATGAGAGGATCGATAGCTACTTGATGAAGTTGAGATTCACTAGGAGTGAAGCTGATCCCAACCTTTACTTTAAGGTTGAAGATGACAAACCTCTCATACTGGTGTTGTATGTTGACGACCTCTTTCTAACAGGTGCAAACCCTCTCATTCACAAATGTAAGAGGGAGTTGGCTTTTGAATTTGAAATGAAGGACCTAGGATTGATGCACTATTTCCTAGGACTTGAAGTTTGGCAGAAGCTAGGGGAAATTCTCCTATTTCAAGGAAAATATGTGGTGAAGATATTGGAAAGATTCGGTATGGTGGACTGCAAGCTTGTAACTACCCCGATGGAGCTTGACTTCACAAAGTTAAGCGGTGGTGCTGCTGGACTGTCTTACGAAATGCCACCGAGTATCATCAACTCGTCGGAGCATTGATGTTCTTAGTGAACTCCCATTCAGATATATGCTTTGCAGTCAACACATTAATTCAACATATGGTTGAACCTCACCACGTACATTGGATTGGTGCCAAGAATCTGTTGAGATATCTTCGTGGCACAATTACTTATGGGTTAGGATACACTACCGGAGATGTGAGATTACTCGGATATACTGATGCTGATTGGGCAGGCAGTGTGGTGGACCATAAGAGCACTTTCGGGTGCTGTTTCTCCTTGGGATCTGCTTTGATATCCTAGATGAGCAGGAAGCAAAAGTCGGTGGCTTTGAGCACCACCAAGGCAGAATATATTGCTACTAGAATGGCCTCTTGTGAGGCAGTCTGGTTGTGAAAGCTCTTCAGTGAGCTATCTGGATTTACATTGGATACCACCGTGATTTTATGTGACAACTAGAGTGGGATCCGTTTATCAGAAAATCTTGTATTTCATGATCACTCCAAGCATATTGATATTAGGTACCACTATATTCGAGATATGGTGCAGCGAGGAGCAATAAGGCTCCAACATATCGGTACAGATGAACAGGTTACCGATATTCTGACAAAGCCCCTAGGAAAGGTCAAACTCTTGACTTTTCAGGAACGACTTGGTGTCGTTCAGAGACCCTCTGATGAGGGTCAATATGATTTACTGAGCTCTAGGAGCTCCAGGGGGGCGCGGGGTACTCCTTGGAGTGACATATGACCACAGGGTGACTCATCATCCCCTGTTGGTGCACTTTGTACAGGATAAAAGGTTCAACCTTCCCCTGTGACACCCCGTGGCGACTATGGAACAGGATGATTAGTTCTCCTGTCGGTCAGGATGTTTCGTTCTCCGTGGCGACTATGGAACAGGATGATTAGTTCTCCTGTGGGCCTGGATAATGTGTTCTCCATGGCGATTGTGGAACAGGATGATTCGTTCTCTTGTAGGCCAGGATGATTAGTTCTTCGTGGCATCCACTGGACAAGATGATTCGCTCTCCTGTGGACAAGATGATTCGCTCTCCTGTAGACAAGATGATTCGCTCTCTTATGGGACAGGATGATTCGCTTTCCTGTGGACAGGATGATTCGCTCTCTTGTGGGACAGGATGATTCGCTCTCCTGTGGACAGGATGATTAGTTCTTCTGTCGAGGCATCCTACCCATGCAGTCTAGGACTCATGGGAAGTACCTCTCATCTGATCAATGAGCAAGGAAATGAGGATATGGACCATAGTAGTACCAATGGACGCATCATTGTATCTACCGTACTCCTTATGCTAGGATGACCTTCATGGATCTGGGATCAATGATACTGGTCTAGGACTAGTGAGAGTGGTACCCACTATGACACTGACTTCGGGTCAGTAGAGGACTGGTCTAGGACCAGTGGTACACACTCTGAGACTGACTTTGGGTCAGTGGAGGATGGTATGATACATCCTCGATCACTTCTTCTTCTTCTTCTTCTTCTTCATAGTTCGAGCAGAGCATAATAGAGCAGAGCATAGCAAGACAGAGCAGAGCATAGCAAGGCAGAGTAGAGCAAAGTAGAGCAAGGGTCAAGCTGTTTAGGCAGTGCATTTGATGGATGAATAGTAGCAACGGTCAAACGAATTGCAAATGGAGTTCTCCCTAGTTGAGAGGGAGTGTTAAAATTGGCAACTAAGGCCAAACTCCATGAGGATCACCTTATTCATGGATGATAATATTTTATCTAGATTCCTCTCGTCGAGAGGTGTAGGATTGATCTAAAGATCATCAGATTCCGATAAGTATTTATGGAGATATGAATTTATTTTGATTATGGACAAATTGTCAAAGTCGGCCAGCAACTTCTGTAGGCTTAGAAGCCCAATAGACACATCTATTCATCATCAATGTTTGCATATAAGTACAGGATATCTCCTTCTCATTTGGACACACACTTCTCATCCATCTCTCTCTCTCTTCTGCGCAGAAAATAGTCTCTCTCTCTCTTACACGTGGGAAGGAAGGACACAATTTTCTAAGGGTTTACAAACTACAGATTGGAACTTTGACCAGCATTGACCAGCATTCTCTCTCTTGACTGCGCAGTAGATGAAGCTAACTCTCCTTGGAAATCCACAATTTTTGGCACAAGAATCGAGGTGATCTGACCTCCTGTTTAGAAGATATTGACTACCCTAGTTTAGGGTTGATGCCGATGATACTGATGCCGCTGATGCCGATGATGCTGATGCCGCTGATACTAATGCCGATGATGCTGATGCCGATAATACTGATGCCACTGATGCCGCTGATGCTGATGCCGCTGATCTAGGGTTTGCTGCTGCTAATATAAATCAAATTTTTGTACTATTTCTCTCTGCTGAATTATTGAAGATAAAAGAAGATTTGATCAAAGGGTTTCCCCATATTGGGGTTTGTCCCTGGCTAGCTGCCACATCTTGTGTCTCTTGTCTTGGCTTGTTTTCTGTTGATCGTTTAATGTTTTATCTGCACTTTACTTATGTACATGTGATTGCTAATCTGTGGATAATAATAAGAAAGATAAGTAAATTGCTCTACGCATAGAGCATCCATAATTTAACATTTTCTCATAAGGGTTTTCTCGGAAGGGGCTTTTTAGTTTAGGCACCCAGTTGTACTCCATAAATTGTTGCATAATAATATAAACCCTCAGCTACTACACCGATTTTCCCGCATTGGGCTTTTCTGGGAACTTTTGTCCAAAAATAACGGTGTCATTTTCATTGTGCGTATGCTCTATTTTTCTTAGTTGTAGTTTTGCTTCCGTAGTATATTTTATTTTTGGTGAAAATTGCAGTTGTGATTTTATTCGTTGTTTGTCGTAATAGCAAATAAACATCACATAATTATATTCAGTTAGAAGAATACTTTCCAGTTGCTGCAATAGTTGAAAATTTCACATGGTATCAGAGCAGTATTAAAGACAGATCAGTGGCTCAGTAACGAGGAAGAAATTTTGCAGCTTTAGAGGGAGTCTCTGGGATTTTTTTTGGATTTGTGCAGACCACCAGCAGGAAGTGCAAATACGTAGAGCAAGGGTTCGATTTTCAGTTTGCAAGCAAGGGAAAATTCGAAGTGCCTTAGTTGCAGTGATTTGCAGGTAGTGGTATTTCCAGGAAGCAGTTTCGGTGAGCAGATCTGAGCGCAGTTGGTTTGCAGGAGGTTTTGCAGCAACAAATCAACTCTAGGTGGAAGAGAAAAACACACAGAAAGGAATTTTCAGAATTTCTCAGAGGGTTTCCAGATCCAATTTCCGGGAGAAGATTCGAGTTTCCAATCGCAGTAGGTCGTAGCAGTTTTGCCAGTCAGCCAGTGTGAGCTTCAGGAGCAATGGATCATGTGTCAGATTCCGAAGGAGGACTTTAGGAAGGTTGAGTGAGTTGTCCAGTGGATGTAGTAGATAGTGTGAGTATTGGAGAAGGGACATCTGAAGGGAGACAGTAGCAGATCTGCGCATTCCAGAAGGGAGTGTGAGTAGCAGAAGGAAGGACAAGCAGGAAAGAAAAAGAGATTTCTAGATCTAGTCTCCAATTATTTGAGTTTCACAGATTTTGCAACTTTCCAATGATGGTCATACGAGATTACTAGAGGAGGCCGTGCAAGTTGGCCAAAACGCAGATCTAGGCAGCAGGTCAACTTCCAGTTGTTGGAGGCAGGTGTTGGAGGAAGTACGAGTTGTCTAGAGAGAGTTGCAAAGCGAAGAAGGGTCCCAATCAAGGACTATGCTCAAAAGGAGGTAGTGGGGCACTAGATCTAGGTGGAGGACAAGTATGAGACTCCAGTGTACAAGATGGGTAGGGTCCAGCGCAATTGCAACAAGGAGATCACTCAAATCAGTTCCAAATTGTTGCAGCAGGACCATCACCTTTGTTACAAGGACTCGCAATACACAGTAGCAGGTTCAGTGTCAACAGGCGCAGTCATTCATTCAGATGACAATAACAAAACTAGTTGCAATGAGTACTCGAGAAACAGATGCAAAACTAGTTGCAGTGGCATAGGTAGTGTGAATTGTCCAATTGGAGAGAGCAAGGCATGATTCTAGCCAGAGACAGTCCATCAAGTTGCAGATAGTATGCCAGTGCCAAAAGGTGATCTGGAGGAAAAGAAAACAACTTCAGTGAGAAGTAGGAGGTATAATTTCTACTGGAAAGGGTTTCCAGAGACAAGATTGTTTTTCCCGCAGCAGAACTATGTAGTCCAGTTTGGCATGTAGGCAGGGTTGTGAGTTGTGGAAGAGAGTCTTTGCTAGAAGAAAAGAATAAAAGAGATATTTCTCAATGGGAGATCGAGATTCAGAGGGAGTCTAGCTTCAGAGGGAGCAACCCTATGGAAGCTCAACACATCAAATTCTAAGAAGTCAGTACATCAGAACACACAGTTGTAGTGGTTGTAGAAACGTAGTGGCAGTGTAGAAGCATCAGTGGTGTGGGATGAGGACAACAGATGTGTTCTCAGTTGCAACCATTGCAGCAACAACAACAACATGAGATCAGTTGCAGTGCAAAGCAGAGTTGGAAACTGTGCAAGGTGGCACAGTGCAATGTCAACAACAACGCTGATGCAAGATGGTTTAGCTACAAGATTATAGTTGAATCAAAGTATATGCAGTAGCTTGGTTAGCAGTGACAGGTTGTCACAATTGTTAGACATCAACAACATGAGGGAAGATGTTACAGAGAAAGACTATAGAACGCCTTCCTCACTAAGAGAGAGTGTTAGTTTTTGTAGCATCAGACAAATGTTCTAGTCTTGATTTGTGTCAAAGAGGCTAAGAACACGAGATCTTCAAAACCCAGAAAATGTTTCACAAAATAAGCTTGTGAAATGCCTTAACTAAATTAATTAACCATCATTTAATTTTTTCCTAAGTCTAACTTAGGATAGCTGGTTAATTAACGGGAATTAATTAAGGAATGATGAGAAAGCTCTAGAAACTCACACGGATTGAGTTTGAGATGATTTTAGTTGTTGATGGCGATCTAATCATAGTTGTTGGTGAGCCAACAAGAGATTATAAGAGCAGGTCGATGGGGTTGGAGATAGACACATCTCAAAGAGTGTTCAACATCCAATTATAGTAATTCAGAGCAAGGGCGCAGTTGAGCACTGAAAGGGAGTTTTGTAGCAGAGGAGCAACAGAATTTTGGAGCAAGAGAATCCAACATTTCCAGTGGCAGTTTGTCAGAGTGTCAGAGGCACTTTTCATTCCACAGAAGAGGTTGTGCAGGGGCTTGCGCAGAGCACCAGTAGAGACAATTCGATTCAACTTAGGAGGAGGTTGCTTCAGTTGCAGGAAGTTAGGATAATTTTCCAGAGGGCTGGAGGATCATTTCCAGAGCAACAATAGTGTGTCAAAGGCAGATTTGAGGTAGTTCCGAGCAGTTGCAGTAAAGGACTACGCAACATCTGCGCAGGGGTTATTGGATAGCCAATTTGAGTGACCAGATTGCTGGTGGAGAAGGGAAAAATTCCCTCACGAATTTTGCCAGTATTTTCTCAAAAGGGGCTTGCTAGTTTAGGCACCCAATTGTACTCCATAAATTGCAACATAATAATATAAACCCTCAGTTGCTACACTGGTTTTCCTACATTTGGTTTTTCTGGGGACTTTTGTCCAAAAATAACAGTGTTATTTTATTGCGTGTGCTCTATTTTTCTCAGTTCCAATTTTGCTTCTGCAGTATATTTTATTTTTGGTGAAAATTACAGTTGTGATTTTATTCGTTGTTTGTCGTAATAGCAGATAAACTGAACATAATTACATTCAGTTAGACGAATAATTTCCAGTTGCTACAATAGTTGAAAATTTCACATGGAGGAGTCCCACTATCCCTCACTTGTGATTAATATGTCTATACTAGGGTTCAAAGTGAGGCAAGAATGGCTCATTCAATGGAAAGATTCAATTAAAGTGTGTAACAAATAAAATATATATAAATAATGTAAAATAATGTAAATGATAATAAGCATAAATAATTATTAGTTAGCTAGTAATTAGGCTGAAGAGGCATGTCTAAATGAGACATGACTCTTCATGAAGAGACACTTGCCTGATATATAAGCAAGCCTCTCGTCTCATTTGTAAATTCTTATTCTCATTCTTATTCACACATTTAATATATAATATTTGTATCCTCATGGATATTTTTATATTCCAAGTCTTCTGAAGTAATTAATTTCTAGAAGGAACTTTGTTCGCTTCATTTGGTATCAGAGGAGTTCGGTTCTCTAGGTTGCTTAATCAGTGCACAGAGCTCGCTCTCCTATCCAAGTCCTTGGCTATCGAAATTCGTCAACCTTGTTGCCGTACAATTAAAACATTTTGCTCAGAATTTGGGAGTTTCTCCTTTTCTCCGGTTTTCTAGGCCTTTGGCCATA
>APFE031693320.1:43249-78891 GCA_000404065.3 Pinus taeda
TCTTGTGATCAGAATGCTATACAGAAGATTAATCTCGGATGGTCTAATCCCTTCTCAGTGCGATAATTCTGTTTGTCACTAAGATCATATCAACTTGTATCGACGAGGATGACTATCCCGAGAGAGAAAGACGTTCGAAGCCGAAAAAGAGATCAAGCCTTTTTCATCGACAAGCTTTGAGGACAAAGATTTTTGAGAAAGGAGGCAATGTAACAAATAAAATATATATAAATAATGTAAAATAATATAAATGATAATAAGCAAAAATAAAAATCAGCTAACTAGTAATTACGTTGAAGAGGCATGTCTAAATGAGACATGACTCTTCATGAAGAGACACTTTCTTGATATATAAGCAAGCCTCTCGTTTTCATTTGTAAATTCTTATTCTCATTCTTATTCACACATTTAATATATAATATTTGTATCCTCATGGATATCTTTATATTCCAAGTCTTCTGGAGTAATTAATTTGTAGAAGGAACTTTGTTTGCTTCAAAGTGCCAGCTATGGGAGAAACTAGGATGACTTTCCACGAAAAATCCCTTGAGAGAAATGCTATACGAGTCCTAGGGTTGAGATATTTGACAAGGTAAGAGTTCATCCAAGGTTAGGATAGTCAAGAGAAAAGGTTTTGAATAATATGCTACTAAAGTACGAACCTTTAAGGAATCCCTAAGTTGAGGAATGGCTTCTAGGGTTCCCACTTGGTGTGATAGCTAGGGCATCAATTTAGTTGAAATTCCACTGTCGGAATTCGTTCAAAAATTGTGGATGCCTAAAGGAGACACTAAGGAAGAATCATGTTCGGACGGAATCCAAAAATTCATCCTCCCTAAAATTTCACACCAAGCCCTAGAAAGCCACCTTATCCTTAAGGGGCAAAGAATAAACGAGAGAGAGGTGAAAAGAATGATGTTTTTTTGTGTTAATGTGATCACCAAGGATCTAGGACCAATGCTTAGCAATTGGGAGGATAGGAGTAAAAAATTATCTTGATTTGGTAACTTCGCTCTTCAAGGAGGCCTAAAGAGGCAACTTCACTATTTAAGGATGCAACTACATGAAAACTTTAGAATTTTATACTTCAATGGCAATTGATATGGAGTTTCAAGGATGCAAATTATCCTCTAGGAACATTCATTCATTCGTTCATTTCATAAAATATAGCATTAAAATGCACTTACAAGACAATGAAGAGTATATCCATCCAACAATTTGCCAAAGAGAAGCTCCAATGAAAACAAATTTTTACAAACATCAAAATGCATTGGAATCATCCAAATCTCTCCACAAAATTGCAAGCCTAAAATCTCTAATGAAAGGGCCGAAATTCCCCCAAGTGTGATGATCCAAAGTGAGAGAGTCTCTCTCTTATTTATACAATCCTAATGAGTTCAAATTTCCTAATGAGGAAGCCCCTAAAATGTTAAAACAAAGTAAAAACCCTTGGTTACAAGCCAACCAAGATAGCTTTATATTAATTATTATTTAATTTGTTTTTTTATCCCATGTAATTAATGTGAAGTGCTTTCCAAGGCTAGCGTTGACGCTTGATGTGTTGAGAATGAGCGTGAGGGCCTCCAAAGTGATGAATAAGAGAGGGGTGCCCTCCAAATGATGCAAAACATCTCCAAACCCCAAGTTGGGCTCAACGAGCTTCAAATGGGTCTCATGTGTCTCCAAGTGGCTCAATAACAAGTCGATGCTCCATCATTGGGGGCTAGAAGATGACACATGCCTCCCATGTCTCCCCGGAAGAGACAAAGGCCCAGGATCAATTGTCAAGTGTTGGGTGCAAATGTGTGGCTCGCTGGGCAACGTGGTCCAAATGCATCATCATATTTGTATGGCTGGGGCACGAACAAGCAATGTGTGGTGCTAAATAAGCACATGGTCTGGAAATCAATGCTCTGTTATGATGGCGGTGCATGGCTCTCAATGCTTCACCCTACAAATGCCATTATGACCCTATGTAGGGCTTGGAACCGTGTAGGGAGACCAAGTCCAAGATGAAGACTCACCTGCAATCCTGTATAAGATCCAATGCGTCTCCTCACCTTCCAGTACAATTAATCATTAGTGAAATTGAGTAAATAAGCTTGCTAATCAAGGGTAGAAGTGGGCACCTCATAGTAGCATGCCCTTCCAAAATGGCCTTTAAAATGTATAGGTGTTACCTTGCTCGACAAGAGAGGTCAATGAAAGACCCTATTAGGTGGATTCAACCTCTAAGGGAGTGAAAGGTCCATGGTACATCCCTCAAATGGTAGGTGTCATGTGAAATAATGGTGGAACAGAGTGGGGGAAAGAGGAAGGCTCCATGCCACATGCCATGGTACAAGGGTAGCTATAATGAAGGGGGGCCACACCTTGGGTGTATGAATGCAAGAGGGAGCAATCGTGGTACATGAGTTATCTCAGCCTTTGTTTTTCCACCCTTCTTCATATGTCTTTTGCCTTTCATTACTTTTCCTTGATTATATTGCTTGGGGCTCAAGGGGATGAAAGCATGATGTGTATGATGTAGTAGTGATTACTCCCTTAAGGTTGGCCAGTCCATCACCCACCCGGGGTTGGGACAATCATGGTTTCCTTAATGATACAAGGGGCACTCATAGGGGCCCTAGGAACTAGGGTGATGACCATAGTGATAGAGGTAAGGGTCATATTTGACTTTTTTCCACACGCTAAATATTAATGTCACAAACATCTTTTGCATTTTGTGGTACACTTCCTATTGTATGTGGCCAAATTATGCATTTATATTTCTTTTAAGCTGTATCAACCTTCGGGGCATTGTTCCAGGCCCGACTTAAGGTGCGAACAAGGGGAGGGGGTGGCTAGCACCTTGTGGACCTAATGGACAAATGTGGACCCACATGATAAAATGTGAAAAAGGGCTTGTAATAAGTGAAGGGGAGTGAAATATGGTGTCGGGGAGCGGGACCACGCAACCAAAATCAGGGTTTACCATGTAGTGCCACTCCTAAAGCTAGTAGCCAATAGAGGAGATCCCATAGGACTAGGATACAAGATTAACCCCCAAGTTGAGGTAAGCGAACAAGAGTAAATTCAAGGCTCGTTCTTTTCGCCGAATCCCCCCTAATCCTTTCCCAAATGTGCCCAAGAAAAGTAGGCATAAGCATCCAATTACATAATGAAAACTCATACCTTCGGGGTTGGATGTCCCACGTTCAAACATACAATCATAACAGATAAGCGACGACACACACATTAGAGAAATTTTGAGGTCTAAACTGGGCCTCCTAAGGAATATTATAAAATAATAGTGGAAATAATAAAATAAGATTAGAGTACATCATCAAATTTTTGAGGGAAAAAAGAAAAAACTACTTTTTCAATTCGTATTTTCAACTTATCTCCCTATGGTTTTACTCAAATTTCAAGTGGTAGCACTCGTTGGATGAAAATTTAATTCCTCATCTAAGGAGTACCCATGTTGCATACTTTCGATGGACCCTGCTACACGAAAAATGAAAAATACATGAAAAACGTTATTGCAATCTTGTTTTTCATGTACTTGTCATTTTTCGTGTAGCAGGGTCCATCGAAAGTATGCGCCATGGGTACTCCTTGGATGCAGAATTAAATTATGCATCCAAGGAGTGCTCCCGCTCGAAATTTGAGTAAGCTTGTAGGGAGATAAGTTGAAAATAAGAGTTGAAAAAATAGCTTTTTAAATTTTTTATCTTTTAATCTTTTTAGTTTTTAACTCCAAAAATGGTGAATCATCCCCCATGGTTGACATCATCATCTTGAAGCCTATTGGTTCTTATCAAGTTGATTTTGGTTGTACATTTTTGTTTTGAGGCCCATTTTAGACCTCAAAATTTCTCTAATGATCACTGGGTCAAGCGGCGAAAAATAGTAGCACCTCGAGCTATCAAGTGGCTGCAAGGGGTTGTTGGCTGTCGGCTGAAGACAATTCTAGGAGAAAATTTCTCCAATAGGGGTCACCCACTAGTGGTGGGTAACAAACCTCCTTTCGAACTCTTGGAATAACGACCCTAAGTGGGTCCACTCACTCAATGGGAACATCTAAAAGATGTTCCACAAGTACAAAAGGACCTAAACCCACATCCATGGGATTCTCTTGCTCCTCATCATCATGAGAGACCCTTTGGATCTCCAGTAGGCTGCATCCTTCGACTCTACTTGATTGTTTGCTCCCTCAGAACTAAAAGTTCTTCCAGTCATCTAGCATGGTTCTAGATGCCTGTACAATTTCTCCCTCCCGAACACAAATCGCTCTAGCTAAGTTTATGCTCGATCCTGGGAGAATCCTCTTGCCACAAACTTTGCTTCGTTCTTACTGATGCTTCCATCTACTGCCAGAATCATTGCCTTGGCATCTTTCATGATGTACCTGCAAACCTCATTAGGAGGCCATGGAAGAAACAATTATAACCAAGCAAAAGATACAAAGACAAGAGGCTGACCAAAATGAAAGCAATGATAGTCAAGAAAGAAATATATGTACTTAACTTTTGATCTGAGGATTGTAGTCAACTCCCTCTTAATCCTTGCCTTCTTGTAGAAATCACTGAAATCCATCTGCAATCTCATCAAGCTAGAAATGTTCATCCTCGTCCTCCACATCAACTACTAATGCATGTTGCTTTCATTTCCTTCCTTACATGAATTGTATGAGCTAGGGTTTCTTCATCCTCGACTTATCCAACCACATCAAAGGCTCAACTGCAAACTAAGACATTTTTATGCTACCAAATCCAACTCCACTAGCATTCAACATTCTTAGTCTCGATCTAGGGTTTCACAAACCCTTAGGACTTTCTCAATAAAAGTCATAAACTTCTAGTCTTTCAAATTTTATCAACACCCTTTGCAAATCCATCAAACTTGTCATGTGCAAATTATCTTGCTATAGTCATGGAATCAATCATTGTCCTTTGAAAAGAAATTGTCACTTGTTCAAGGATCTAGTCACATATCAGATTATAGAATAGGTGTCTTCAAGGGGTGATCTCAATGGCCTTTCTTCTCCAATGCTCTGAAACCATGTTGGTTTTCTAGTGCTAATTTGACAAGCACAGTTTTCTGCAACTAATAATTACTTCTAATGAGATATGTGATTACTTTAGCACACCCCAGGAAATAATTAAGCAATTACACACAGAACATTCAACTGTAAATGCAACAGAAGCAATAAAGATCACAGTAGAATAGCCATGCATAGTAGACATCGGTATTTTTCCCTGGGAAACCCAAACTCGAGAAAACCCATCAATCTTTTCTATGAGAAATTGTTCAGTTCAGCAAGGGTACAATCTGATAGTTTACAAGTCACCGTGGGTCAATGGCCCTTCCTTAGGACCTATTCTAAGCCCTTACCAACTATGTCTGAGCCCTTAAACAACCCTATTTGAGCCCGTAATCTCTGCTTCCTATTGGACCACTCTTACAACTAGGTGCAACCTCCTTGAGGCCCTTTAACTACGACTTGTTACAAGCCTTCCTCGGCCTCTTCCTGCGGCTTGTTACAAGCCTTCCTCGGTCTCTTCCTGTGGCCTGTTACAGGCGCTCCAATGAGCTTTGTTCTGACCTCTATTTGCGGCCTGTTCCAACACTATCCAGGCCTACACTACGGCCTCTGCCTATGCTCAGATATGGCCTGTTCCAACACTATCTAGGCCTACACTGCGGCCTCTGCCTATGCTCAAACATGGCCTATTCTGGGCCTATTTTAGGCCTCCTCTCCTATAACCAGGATCCGGCCTAATCTCAGCCCAGAGCAACCTTCTAGGTTCATATGGAGGCCTATTATAGGCTCTCCCTGTGGCCCTAATATGCTGCCCTAAGTAGGCTTTCCTTGCTGTCGATCTCGGCCATAACTCGATCTTCTCACAACCTCTTATGCCCACCGAAAACTCCACAATCTTGGCCCTTCTCTAGCACAATTATGCACTGAGTTTAGGGCACATACTAGCGCTAAAACTTCTCTTCTTGTTAGACATAAAACTCACCTCCTTGACTCCTTGATGATTGGCTATCTCAAATGAATAACACTCCACAAATGTGCTCTTCTGAAAAATGTGTGAGTGAATGTTGAAATGAGGAGATCGATTATCCCTTTATAGTGTTCTTGTGGTGCCCAAGGGGCACATCTCCTTGTTGGGTTGGCTTGAACTTTTGGAGCCGACTTTAAGAAAATTAATTTAAATTTAATTTCTTTTTTTCTTTTATTAAGTCGACTTGAGTAGTTAGGGAATACCTTCCGTAGCTACCCAAAAATTAACATCATCAAGAGTCCATAGAATAATTTTTGACCATAAAATTGCACATAGAAACCATAGATATTCAACCATTCCATACAATAACCACAAAATAACAAAGATTTATCAATACAAGGTACACTTACAAAATAGAATGCATGAACAAGTCCTTTATTGCTCCAAAATCACATCTCCAAAGCCAAGAAATAGCTCCATTAGCAAAAAATCACCATAGATCACATATGCACATGATCCAAGTACACAACTCATCTAGGTCGAGTTTCTCTAAGAAGGCCAAAATTTTCATGAGTGATGATCAAATGATATGTGCCTATCCTCTATTTATATGAGGATTAGTACAACTAATTATCTCTAAAAATCCCCTAAAAACAAGTTTGATCGCTAGATCACCTTGGGTTACAAGCCAACCCATTAGCAACATCAAATTATGCCTAATTTTCCCACACGTATGAGTCGTAGCCTCTAAAATGTCGATGCCATCCATCATAAATGCTTCAAATGTCATGTCCAAGGGTTATGAGGTGTCAAAGAAAGTGTAGATGCCTCGAAAGTCCAATATTTGAGGGTTGGCACTCAAATCCACCTCAATATCTCCTGTGGTGCCCCAAGATCTAGCTAGGGTGCCACAAAGTGGTCTCCATGAGTCTCCAACTATCAAACAAGGCCCCCTCTCTAGTGTTAGGGTTTCCTCTAGTGCAACAAGCGCTCCCTAGTCTCCCAATGGGAAACCATACTCATCTGGGCTCTGAATTAGCTCCAGCTCATTAGGTTGTATCACGGCCAACCTGGGGGCATACTGGGCCTAGTGGTGTCATCATGAAGAATCCTCAAAACTAGGTCAAAGTATACCAATGTCTTGGATTTTGGAGGTACTCTAGGATGTGTCATCTGCTTTTCATTAGGCTCTGATCTTTCAACGTTGCACTTTTTTTGGCCAATGTGCTCCTCTGAGGGCTTGGGTACCTGCGGAGTGGGTGCCCAAGGCTTGGGCTATTGAGCCACCTAACAAGAACAACATGGATTCTAATGAAAGAAGCCATTCATCAGAGACTAAGATCAATAATGCATCTAAGTAAACCAAACTTGAATGTCAAGGGCAATTTAATACTTCAAACAAGGATCCCCTTCCAAAATGAAGACCAAGATCTCACAAAAGTGTCTTCTCCTTGGATAGGGGTGGCTAATGGTCAACCCTATTAAGTGCTTCCAACCCCTACGGGGAAGGAAAAATTCCCTAGTCTACCCTTCAATTGATAGGTGTTAGTGAATAACAATGTCATAATGGATGGGAAAATACTTCATGGTCAAGTGCCATGGTCAAAGGGATTAGCTAATAGGGGTGTTCACATCCTAATTGTATAGATGTGGGGAGGGAGCATTTGTGGATGCATGAGTTACCAACTCAGCGTAATTTTCTACCCCTCCTATGCACCTTTTACTTCTTGATTATTCCTTGTATTACCCTTTAAGATGAGTCAGTTTATCGTTCATTAGGTTTGGAACATGCAGGAGTTCCTTCTTTTGATGTAATGGAGCAACAAGTTCTCAGGAACCAAGGGATGGCCATATGAAGTAGGTAGAGCTTATGTTAGGCATTTTCCCACATGTTAATCTTTATGTCCCGACCATCTTTTGCATTTTGATTTTTCTTTCTTTTGTTTCATTGTGGCCATGATATACTTTTTCCTTTCTTGTAGTTGCATCCGCCTCCCAGGTTAATGTTTCCAAGCGCTACTCAAGGTATGTGAACATGTGAGTGTCAAATCCCCAAGAACCAATGACAAGTTGTACCCAAAGAATGGAGGTGATATAGAGTTTGTAATGTGAGATGGACAGTGTTAAGTATGGTATAAGGGAATATGGAACTATGCTATCTCAATATTGGATTCTAGGTAATGCCCATCCTATAACCCAAAGGTATTGAAGAATAATGTAGCTATGGTTAGCATTTTTCATTGCTAAAAATGAAGAAGAAATCAATTCATGGTCACCTACAAGTCAGCCAAATAAGATCTACAAGTTGGCTACACTAAGGCTAATTAGCCCACATGTGATGCATATACATATGAGCTTGTTAGCGTTCATTTTGATCACCAATTCAACCAAGTTCGATTTGCAACTACATAAAGAGATACCACATGTGTGAAGGAAGAGAAAAAGGTTCTTTTGTTTTGCGTTGACCCTAATTCTTGGAGATGAAGGTGACCGCATTTGTCTTGGGAATCTTTACATCTGTTTGGGCTGCTATTTTATGTCATCTTGAAGGCTGGAAACTTCAGAAGTACAGTGACCTTCACTGATTGTGATTTCATTCATTTTGTATGACGTTGACCTAGGTTGACCGAGGGTTTTGACAATGATTCTAGGCCGAGCTTCTTTGGATAATTCAATACTATCTCAGCCTCATTGTGCAAACCTCATTCATTGGACAAAAGTTGATTATCTCTCTTTCTATTCGCAGACTTTGCTAGTGTTTCATTGAAGACTGATTTGGATTTATTGGAACATTCTGATGTACTTTTGATGGACAAAATCTCTCTCATAAGGAACGAATTTTGGGTTTTCCAGTTGTGGGTTTTGCCCTAGCTTTGAGCCTAATATTGGTGTCTCGTCTCTTATTGTTCATTGTCTACTGTGATCTATATTTATTGTTCTTTTTAAAGAATTAATGGTTGAAGCTTTTCATGTACAACTACTTGTTCATTAAAGTATAAAGAAGGAATGGTTTGCATCAATAGAAGTAGTTATCAATTGTGAAAAACTATTCTAGTCCTAGCTACACTAGAATTTCAACATGGTATTAGTGTTGATTTCTGGTAGCATTGGATGTGCTCTAAGCCTCAAAATTTGCAGGGAGGCTAGGACACATGTATTCCAGGATACCCAGAAATCGTTTTAAGAAATTCCACCCAGAGACGGTTTTATTAAAATAATTATTTATTTTTAATGGGTCTAAACTTATGAAATTAAAATAATTAAAGAATATTAATTAAACTAGCGGTGAAACTTCTAGAAGAAGACGATGAGCAAGCCAAAATGATCTAAGCCATTGATTAGAATCTAATCTAGGTCGTTGATTAATCAATGAGAGGATTATAAGAAGAGGCTTGATGGGCATTTGGAAAATACATCAAGTTAGAGATAAAGAGATCGATTTCTAAAGAGAGCAGCACAACAGTTGCCGGAGAAGTGATCGAGGTGATTTCTTGTAGTTAAGGGCAGGGATAGTTTTCGAAGGAAGGTTTCCTGATCCGGGGATACATCGCAGAGGAGGCAGAGAGAGATCCAGAAGAGGAAGCATAGAGCCACACTGGGCAGCATAGAGCCACGCTGAGGCAACGTAGAGCCTGAGAGACGATTCAAAATTTGCTAGAGGATTGAGCTCTAGAGCCAGGAGCCGGGGTGTGAGACCGAGAAGGCAGAAGGTCGTAGTTCCATAGGCAAATCGATCAACAAGAAGGGTAACGCGGAGCTTAGTAGCTATGATGCTGAGCTACGTAGGTTGACGCAGAGACAGCGCAAAAGCAGTGTGGGGCTTGCCATCCAAAGTCTGGTTCAATATTGAATCTCCAATGATAGTGTGAGGTATCTCTCACTCATCTCTTTACCAGTCAGATTCTCTGTATTGGATAGCTAGTAAGGCATCCAAATATTGTATTTACAAATTACTGCTTAATAATACAAACCCTTAGCTATTGCACTGGTTTTCCCACATTGGGTTTTTCTGGAGATATTGATCCAAAAACAACGGTGTCACTTGTGTGTGTTATTTATTTCTTGCTCAAATTCTTGTTTCCACATATTATTTAAAGTTGTGAAGGTTGCAGTTGTATTTACTTCGATTAACAAGTAGGAGAAGTAATATCAGCTTGTTGCAGTAGTGATTCAGGTGGATTCTTGAATTTTCACATGGTATCATAGCGTAGGTGAAGCAAGAGAGCGGACCAGAAAAGCCCAACGTTGAAGAGGAGGGAGATCGAAGCGTTGCGTAGGCAGTAGATTGAATCCCCAGAGGGATTGCGCACTCCAGGCCAGGAGGGCAAGATTCTCAAAGGAAAATCTCTCTCTGAGTGAGTTGACAAAGAGGTAAGATTTCCATATCGAGAATTGTCAGTGGCAGAGAGAACAACATAGCAACAGATTCAGCGCATGGCAGTTTTTTGGTGAGACGTAGTTTCCTGCAGTAATTGCTGGGGTAGAACGACGTCAGAAGAAGGAAGGAGACACTTTTTGAGGGAATTTCTTCCTCAAAGAATTCCTAGCCAGGGAATTCGATTTCTCTTTTGCTGAGCAGCAGTAGAGAGGAGCAGATCTACTAACTCCAGCAGGGAGTGCGTAGGTCAGCCCAGCACCAGCGCAGAGGAGAGAGGAGGCAGTTTGACATTTTGTTGGCAGAGATGGCAGCTAACGGGCTGAGAGATCGAGATTGGTTGGATGGAGCATCCAACTATGTGATTTGAAAGGCTAGGATCTCATGCATTCTGGATGAGCATGATCTCAAGATGTATGTCGATAGTGTGGTAGTTGTACTTGGTGATGCAGGTCCACTCAAGAATTACAAAGATGAGATGGTGAAGGGTGAGATGTTGATCCTCGATGGAGTGAGGGATCGTGTTGTATGTCACATTGTTGGCAAAGGGACAACCAAAGAGATGTGGGATGCCTTGGCTATGCTATATCAAGGATCTTCCGAGCAACGGAAGATGTACTTGGAGGAGAAGCTAAAATTAGTAAGGATGGAGAAAAGGGAATGCATTGATCCATTCCTATCAAAGCTTCAGGAAATCCAAGATCAGTTGGCAGCTATAGGATCAACACCTCAGCCTACAAAAATGGGGAGGTTGGCCCTGAATTTAGTTTCAGAAGAATGGCAAGTATTTGTCCAAAGTATACTGGGCAGAGAGAGATTGCTGGATTGGGAGGGACTGTGGGCCACTCTTCAGTAGGAAGACACAAGGCAAGACTAGTCAAGTGCAAATTTGATGGCAGTAGCAACAACGGGACGAAGCCCAAGGAGGAGGAAGGGAATGCAACCCTTGCATCCAAGGGGCAATAGGAGCAGTGGAAGAAGAAGAAAGATGTCTCAAAGATCAAATGTTTTCGATGTGGTGAATTTGGTCACTACGTTACATAGTGTCCTCTCAAGAAGAAG
Source organism: Pinus taeda (assembly GCA_000404065.3). Taxonomy (NCBI): domain Eukaryota; kingdom Viridiplantae; phylum Streptophyta; class Pinopsida; order Pinales; family Pinaceae; genus Pinus; species Pinus taeda. The sequence continues at coordinate 54,680 of APFE031693320.1, forward strand.
GATAAGGACGAGAAACATGATCCGCAAGCTGCAACCGCAAAGATCGAGGAAGAGGAGTTCACCATGGTTGGCCAGATACCTCCAAGAGAGGTGGGATGATCTAGTATTATAGTTCAAAAGAATTGCAAATGGGCAGGATCCTTGAGGAGCCCACCTCTTGGATCAATACCTTGCCATGGGCGCCCATATCAGAAGTAGCAGGATGGACTAGTGTTAGTTGGTGCAGAGAAGTGCTGGAGTGACAATAGCAGTGGCTAGGAGCGCCAGAGACTGAGCAGCACAGAGCAAAGTTGGGACCAATGCAGTTGGCACAGTGCAGAGCCAACAGCAATGTAGAGGCTTCAAAGGGTCAATGCAATGACTACCAGCAACTAGAACTCCAACAACAAATGCATCATTCTGAACACTTGTTCAGTATTTTGGATGTTTCTTCATTGCTGATGCAACAACAACAACCGTTGGAGTAGAGTTGCAGTGAGATGCAGCGTTGGCAATGGCAGGGCCAACAACAACACAGATGCAACATTTGCACAATAGTTGGTGGGCGGAGATGTCAAACATCAACAACGCAGAGGGAAATGTTACAGAGTCAGGGTGATGCTTCAACAGGTTGCATTACTAGAGCACATGCCTCGCTAAGAGGGAGTGTTGATTTTTGGTAGTAACGGATGTGCTCTAAGCCTCAAAATTTGCAGGGAGGCTAGGACACATGTATTCCAGAATACACAGAAATAGTTTTGGAAAATTCCACTCAGAGACAGTTTTATTAAAATAATTAATTATTTTTAATGGGTACCTAAGTCTAAACTTAGGAAATTAAAATAATTAAAGGATATTAATTAAACTAGTGGTGAAACTTCTAGAAGAAGACGAGGATCAAGCCAAAATGATTTAAGCCATTGATCAGAATCTAATCTGGGTTGTTGATTAATCAACGTGAGGATTATAAGAAGAGGCTTAATGGGCATTTGGAAAATACTTCGAGTTAGAGATCAAGAGATCGATTTCTTAAGAGAGCAGCGCAGCAGTTGCCGGAGAAGTGAGCGACGTGATTTCTTGCAGTGAGGGGCAGGGATAATTTCCGGAGGAAGGTTTCTTGATCTGGGGATACATCGTAGAGGAGGCAGAGAGAGATCCATAAGAGGCAGCGCAGAGCCACGCTGGGCAATGTAGAGCCACACTAAGGCAGCGCAGTGCTTGAGAGGAGATTCGAAATTTGTTGGAGGATCAAGTTCTAGAGCCAGGAGCCGGGGTGTGAGACCGGGAAGGCAGAAGGTCGAAGTTCCATAAGCAAATCGATCAACAAGAAGGGTGATGCTGAGCCTAGTAGTTGTGACACTGAGCTGCGTAGGCTGATGTAGAGGTAGCGCAAAAGCAGTGTGGGGCTTGCCATCCAGAGTCTGGTTCAATATTGAATCTCTAGTGGTAGTGTGAGGTATTTCTCACTCATCTCCCTGCCAGTCAGATTCTCTGTATTGGATAGCTAGTAAGGCATCCAAAGATTGTATTAAGAAATTACTGCTTAATAATACAAACCCTTAGCTGCTGCATCGATTTTATCACATTGGTTTTTTCCGGGGACATTGGTCCAAAAACAATGGTGTCACTTGTGTGTGTTATTTCTTTCTTGCTCAGATTCTTGTTTCTGCATATTATTTAAAGTTATGAAGGTTGTAGTTGTATTTACTTCGATATTTACAATAGAACACAATAAATAACTTGCATCGATTAATAAGTAGGAGAAGTAATATCAATTTGTTGCAGTAGTGATTCGGGTGGATTCTTGAATTTTCACAATTAGAGCTTTGGTGAAGGAGAAAAAGAAAAGAGATCATCTTGAAGAGCACTTGAAGGGCATCTAAAAAGGTCTTTAAGGAGTTTTTTATTCTGTCCTCTATTGTGATCTGCAATCTTCATTATGAATTCTTCCTTCATGAAGATTGAAAGCAAGCTTGAAGGAGCCACTAACTACAGTGCATGGAAGGCAAGGGTTGAAATCATTTTTGAAAAAACCAAGGTTTTGGGAATTGTTACAGGTAAAGTTACTGAACCATCTGATCAAGTAGGAAAGGAGAAGTTTCATGAAGATGATACTTTGGCAAGAAGCATTTTGTTATATTCTATTAGGGATCATTTGATTCCCTATATTGTTGAACATAAGATTGTTAAAGCTATGTATACCATTAATAATGTAAATCAATCCATCAATTTGGGGGGACAACTTTGTAATATCAAGATGACAAAGAATGACACAATGACATCATATTTTGTCAAGATATCTCAAATTAGGGATCAACTCAAAGCCATTGATGAAGAAGTCTCTGATAAGGAATTAGTAGTTATTGCTTTGGGTGCTCTTCCTAGATCTTGGGATTTGTTTGCATCATGTATTAGTGCAAGGGAAAATGCTTCAACTTTTGACAAGCTATGGGTGGCATGCACTCAAGAAGGGTCAAGACTCTATTCTAGAGGAGACATTGAAGATTCAAGTATAGAAGCATTTTCAACTCGTGCAAAGGGGAATAAGAAGAAACCAAATTTTGGCAAGTTTCAAAGAAGTGTTGGTAAAAGACAAGGACCTAGATCTATTTCAAAGAAGGATTCTCCTTCATAAAGAAGACCTCTTCCTCCCTCTACAGATAGAAGAGATGGAAGAGATTTAAGAGATAAAAGAAATCTATCAAACGTTCAACGCTTTCGTTGTCAAGCTTATGGTCACTATCAAGCTCAATGTCCTCAAAAGAATCAAAGAGATGACTATGAAAGGGATGATGATCGTAAAAGAAGAAGAAGGCATCATGCATCTGCTATTGATCTAAATGAACCATCTTCAAAGAGGAGGCATGGGAGACATGGTTTTGAATCTGAACACTGATTTATTTGTGCTCTTACAGGTTCCATTGAAAATCATGATGAAATTTGGCTTGTGGACAGTGGTGCTTCTAGGCACATGACTGGAAGTTGTGATCATTTATCTGAATTGACTGAAAAGAAGTTTACTCAAAAGGTTGAGCTTGGAGAAAATGGAAAATATGAAGTCAAAGGTATTGGTACGTCATCCTTTCAATTAGAATTTGGAGGTCATGTATCTATTAACAATAACTTATATGTTCCTAGTTTGAAGAAAAATGTGTTGTCCATATCATCTCTTGAAGACAAAGGATATAGAGTTGCTTTTGTTGATGGACAAGTCTTATTATGGAAGAAGAATGAATCTTTTGAATTTGCTAAAGTCATTGGGGTACGAATTGAAGGACTATGTTGTCTCCTTGGTCACTCAGTCCAAGCTCTTCTACACAACACTACTGAACTTAGTGAGATTTGGCATCAAAGGTACGCTCATATGCACTACAATGCTTTGGGAAGATTGAAAGATTTTGTCAAAGGTGTACCTAAATTTAAAGTAGACCATGCTGGAGTATGCAAAGGATATGCTCTTGGGAAAAACATTAAAGGAAGATGCACTAGCAATGATGGTAGATCGAAAGGAATATTGGACCTTGTGCATTCTAATGTATGTGGGCCCATGCCTGATAAAACCTTGGGTCGATGCTTGTATTATGTATCCTTCATTGATGACTATTTTCGCAAAACATGGATATATCTTTTGAAGACTAAGGATCAAGTATTTGAGAAGTTTCATGAGTTCAAAGCACATGTTGAAAAGACTACAGGAAGAAGAATCAAGATTCTAGGGTCTGATAATGGTGGGGAGGATGTATCAAATGAATTGATTGATTTCTGCAGGGATGATGGAATTAAAAGGGAGCTGATATTTTCCTACTACCCCAAAGAAAATGGAATTGCAAAGAGAAAGAATACAACTATAATGGAAGTTGTCAAAGCCATGCTTCATGATCAAGAATTGCCTATGTTTCTTTGGGGAGAAGCTGCAAGGACTACTGCCTATGTTCAAAACTGATGCCCACATCAAATCTTGGATTACAAGATTCCTAAAGAAACCTTTGTAGGTGAGAGACCAAATGTTGAACATTTAAGAATCTTTGGTTGTCTTTCTTTTGTCTCCCAAAGAGAAAAGGACAATGTTGGAACCATACAGAAAGAGGGGAACCTTTGTTGGTTACAGTGAGAATTCAAAGGCCTTTAGGGTTTATATTCCAGGGCAACGATATATTGAGACTTGCAGGATGTTATCTTTGATGAGGATTCTGCTTTCTGGAAGTCCAAGGGTTCACACCTTGACTCTGATGATGAAGTACAAGTAGCCCCAAAGAATGTGGAATCAAGGTCCAAAGAACTTGAACCTATGAATGAAGACCCACATGTAGAAGACATTGATCATGAACCCGTTGAATCTTCAAAAGCACCTGTAGCTGAGACAAGAAAGAGACTAGCTTGGTTAGAGAAAACATTGAAGGAAGTCGAAGGTCATGCTGCTATTTGTGGAACTTTTAGGGAGATTAAGAAGCCAAAAAAGTATTATGGTTATACAACCTTGATGTGTAAGATCATTGAGTTCGAACCATCGTCTTATGAAGAAGTTGTTGAAGAACAAGTGTGGAAAGAAGCGATGACTGAAGAATATCAATCCATATTGAAAAACGATGTTTGGGAGATTGTGCCAAGACCTAAGGGTAAATCTTTGTCTTCAAAATGGATCTACAAGATAAAACATGTTGTTGATGGAAGTTTTGAAAAATACAAGGCTAGATTCGTAACTCGTGGATTCTCCCAGAAAGAGGGAGAGGATTATGAAGACACCTTTACTCCCCTTGCCAGGTATGCATCTATTAGATCTGTTATTGCTCTTGCACCTATTGCAGGTTGGAAATTGCATCAAATGGATGTCAAAACAATTTTTCTGAATGGCGTCATTGAAGAAGAAGTCTACGTTGAACAACCTCAAGGTTTTGAGGTCCACGATAGAGAGACACATGTGCAAACTGAAGAAGGCCTTGTATGGCCTGAAGTAGGCCTCTTGTTCATGGTACTCCCGTATTGATGGATATTTGTTGAGTCTTGGCTTCAAGAAGAGCGATGTTGATCCAAATCTATATTTCGAGGTTGTTGATAGTGAACCCTTAATATTGTTATTGCATGTAGACGATTTTTTTCTAACAGGAGCTGAAGTATTGATTGTTCATTGTAAGAGGGAGCTAGTTTCTGAATTTGAGATGAAGGATCTTGGCCTCATGCATTACTATTTGGGATTAGAAATTTGGCAAAAACTTGATGGGATCTTTGTAGGCCAAGGCAAGTACATCATTATTGTTCTTCATAGATTTGGCATGGTGGATTACAAGTCCATGGACACTCCTATGGTGACAAATTTGAAGAAGATCTAGGACAGTGACTCTGAGTTATTTGATCCTACTATGTATCACAAGTTGATTGGCTCGTTGAATTATCTTGTGAACACTAGGCCTAATATTTGTTATCCAATGAATACATCGAGCCAATTCTTGGTTGAGCCTCGTCATGTACATTGGGTTGCAGCTAAACACATATTGAGATACTTGCGAGGTACCATTGAGTATGGTCTGATGTATGCTTCTAATGGGGATTGGAAACTATATGGTTTCTTCGATGCTGATTGGGTTGGTAGCTCTTATGATAGAAAGAGAACCTCTTGATATTTTCTTAGTTTGGGCTCCGCTATGGTTTCTTAGTCTAGCAGAAAAAAAAACCTCTATTGCTTTGAGTACAACTAAAGCAAAAAACATTGATGCTAGTGTTGCTTGTTGCGAGGTTATATGGTTTTGAAAATTGTTCTCTGATTTGTTTGATCAAATGTTGGAGCCGACTATTATATATTGTGATAATCAAAGTTGTGTGAAGCTATCTCAGAACTCAATGTTCCATGATAGATCAAAGCATATTGAAATCAAATATCACTACATTTAGAATATTGCCTAGAGAGGAGTTGTGAGGCTCATATATGTTCCTACCGATGAGCAGGTTGTTGATGTATTGACGAAGTCGTTGTCCCGGATGAAGTTTGGCTATTTTAGAGAACAACTTGAAGTTGTTGTGAACCCATCTCTGAGAAAGAGGGAGCATTGATTACATAGCATCATATTATGGACCATATCTTGTGGGTTGTGTGTCGTGAGAACTTGTGGTCTGGGAGATGTATTATCGATTCCTCTTGCAGGTTGTGTGTCGTGAGACTTTTTGGTTCGGGAGATGTATTGTTGATTCCTCCTATAAGCTATGTGCCGTGAGACCTTCTGGTCCGGGAGATGTATTATTGGTTCCTCCTGTAGGCTGTGTCGTGAGACCTTATGCTCTGAGAGATGTATTATTGATTCCTCATGTAGGTTGTCTTCCATGAGACATTGTGGTCTGGGAGATGCAGTGTTGTTTCCTCCCTTAGGCCGTGTGCTATGAGACCTTGTGGTTAGGGAGATGCTTTGAGATGGATGTTATGTACCTTTCCTTATGATGAATTTGAGAGAGAGACTTGGATTGTGTTCTCTTCCTTAGGTTGTGGGACGTGAGACCTATGAATATTGGTTGGGAAGATTGATCTTGAGAGAGAATGAAAAACTACCTCCCTAACTAAGAGGGAGTGTTGAAGAATAATGTAGCTCTAGTTGGCATTTTTCATTGCAAAAACATGAAGAAATTAATTTATGGTCACCTACAAGTTGGTTTCGCAAGGGCTAATTAGCAATTTAGCCCACATGTGACATATATATATGAGCTCGTTGGCATTCATTTTTATCACCAATTCAACCAAGTTCGATCTGCAACTACAAACAGAGATACCACATGTGCGAAGGAAGAGAAAAAGGTTCTTTTGTTTTGGGTTGACCCTATTCTTGGAGCTGAAGGTGACCACATTTGTCTTGGGGATTTTTACATCTATTTGGGTTGTTATTTTGTGTCATCTTGAAGGCCGAAAACTTCAGAAGTACAGTGACCTTCACTGACTATGATTTCGCTCCTTTTGTATGATGTTGACCTGGGCTAATCGAGGATTTGACATGATTTTGAGCCAAGCTTTTGTGGATAATTCAATACTATTTTCGGCCTCTTTGTGGATGTTGAGGAATCTAGGGCATAACAATTAGATGATTTCTCTTCTAATGATAACTACTTGTGAATGCTTTTTACTACTTTAAATTAGGATATTCTCTTTAGTTAGATTATTATAGTATTCTTCTTTATCAAACAACTACCAAAGCATAAACAATAAAGAGACAAGAGACACAAAATGTAAGCAAACAGCCACGGCCAAAATCTCTCCAGCTTGAGAGGAAAACCCAAACAAGTTCTTCTTCTTATAGAGACTACAATTGACAAATACCAAGACCAAGACCCTTGACCTATTTACCTCTCCAAGACCAAGTCACAAGATCCTTCCTTTCACTATTGCTTCTTCTTGCCCAAGTCAACACTTGATCAAACTGACTTCTAGCACTTCTAACTCCGGCCACTCTGATTTTCGGCCTCCTACCACAGTCCTGCAATTCTTGGCCTGACTGTACTACTGTAATTTCCACGCGTGAGCTTGATTGGGATATAGTGGAGAACCTTTCCTTCTTCACTTATCTTGAAGACTTCTTTAGGTGATCTCGGCTAGCAAAGGAGCTGGAATGGAGACCCTTTAGATGACATTCTTTAGCACTGATGTAATTGTTGCAGAAATCCTAGTTTCTGCCACACGTGTGAGGAGATTTAGACGTAAAAAGAGTGCCGAAAAGCTTTGCTCTTCCTTTCCTTCTTCTCGTTGGTTAAGAGGCTATCTTCCTTGATGTTTCGCACCTCTTCTTGCTTCAGATATGCTTGACTGAATTCTTTCCTTCAAATGAGGTCGAGCTGCCCTATTTATAGTGGTTTGTGCATCCATAATAAGTCAAGTTGAACTGGAGCCTAGGCCAACATATCATTCTGGAAACATCCTTAGGCCAACATGATGAATAGCTTATGACAAGGTCTTGGAGCGTTATTAACACATTCAAATTTACTTCTTACAATATGTAACATGTCTTCAACACATGACATTGACTCCCTAGACTTTATGACTTGATGACAACTCCTAAAGGCTCACAATGGGAGCCTTAACTAAAATAAAATTCCTTGCTCATGAAACCCATGAGACAAGCATTACAAGAATAATTTTATTTTTCTTGTTTACATCAATTACATTAAATCACAATTACATGTCATTATGAAGACTGAACTTAGTTACACTTTTCAACAGTGCAGACCTCATTCATTCGACAAAAGTTGATTACCTCTCTTTCTATTAACAAAGTTCAACTGGTATTTGAAGATTGATTTCAATTTATTGGAACATTCTGATGTACTTTTGATGGACAAAATCTCTCTCATAAGGAAAGAATTTTGGGTTTTGCCTTGGCTGTGAGCTTAATCTTGGTGTTTCTTGTCTCTTATTGTTCATTGTCTATTGTGATCTCTATTTACTACTCTTGTTGAATAATTAATGGTTGAAGTTTTTCATGTATAGCTACTTGTTGATTAAAATATAAAGAAGGAAATGTTTGCATCAATAGAAGTAGTTATCAAATATGAAAAATTATTCTAGTCCTAGCTACACTAAAATTTCAACAAAAGAGCCTTAAGGGAGGTCCCACTAGACTAGGGACAAATAATAAATATTAACTCCCCTGGTAAGGTGTGAGAACAAGAATATGGTCAAGGTTTGCCATTCTTCCAAATCACCCCATTACCCATACTATATGCCCAAAACAAACGAGTATAAGCACCTAATTGCAAAATGATCAAGGCATCTTTTGAATAGCATCCCACCTTGATCCAAGTGCTAATTCGTAATGGGCGAGAAGTGCATGGTTGATGCAATTGGTGGAGGCACATGGCATATCATCATCTAATGGTAGCTGGCAGGGGCTATTGGCTGTCTAGCTAATCGGATGGTTGTCAAGTGTGGGAGAAAATTTCCTCCTATGGGGTTACCCATTTTGGTGTGTCACAGACCAGAAACATTGCCCTGGGAGTTGATGCAACTAAAAGAAAATAAAAAGCATAAAATGACCATAATAAAAGAAAAAGAAAGGTAAAATGCAAAAGATGGTCGGGACATTTAGTGTGTGGGAAAAAGCCTAGAATACGCTCTACCCCCATCATTAGTCATCACTTGGCTCCTGAGCACTTGATGCTTCGTCACATAATAAAGGAACCATTGCATGTCCCAACCTTGATGAGCAAGAAACCGACTCATCATTAAGGGGTAATTAAATGCTAAATCATTAAAAGCAAGCTTGGACACCTAAGTTATGCTCCTTATCAAAGCATTATCAAAAAGAAGTAAATGACCCACCAAAGGGGTGGAAAAAGCAAGCTGAAGAAAGGGGGTAACTCATGCCTCCATGATTTCTCCATCCTTACATCTATACACTCAGGATGATGGACCTCCATCGGTTGGTCCCATGGCCATGGCACCTTTCCTTGAAGTCTTTCTTGTCCATTGCCACTATTATCACAAACATGTATAGATTGAAGGGTTGACCTAGGAAATGTCACTTCCCCTTAGGGGATGGAAACACCTAATAGGGTTGACCATCTAGACATCCCTAACACAGGTAGGGAAATCTTTTAGGTGACTTGGTTGATTTAGATATTTGAACGTGATCTCAGTTTGAAGTGTTACTATTCCCTTTACAATTGAGTACAGTCCACTATGATGCATCTATGGTCATTGTTAACATTCACTTGATTTTGAGATGGTTTTTCCAAGTGGTTGTTTAGACATTAGTAGAGGGTTTTAAGGGCACATTGTATGTCTCCACTACACACCATGCCCAAGTTGTTTTACACTTCCAAAGTGTAGTGATGACCTTGCAGATGTCGTGTTGCCCCTCCAAAGTAGAGTATTGGCCACTTTGATGATTCCAACAAATGGTTGACACCTTAAAGTGTCCCCAAAAGTTAAAATGTTGAGCTCCTCTTGCTTGGTGTTGGAATGTTTTACCCAACGGTCCTAGCATACCCCCAGACTAGCCTTGACACTACTCAATGGGCATTGCCTGATCCAGAGTCCAGATGATGTTTGTCATCCCCAACATGACAAGGGAGGGCTTGTATTTGCACTTGGAGCCCCAATGCTAGAGAGAGATGACGCATGCCATCCATCTAGCACTTAAGATGATGACATAGGGCACCCAAATCATGGTTTTGACACTTGGAGGCATTTTGAGGCACTTTTTTTAGGGCTTCATCTCAGGGATTGGAGTTGATTATAATGATGGGACATCCCATTAGCCCATCCATGCACTTTGACAACATTTATGGCCCAAAAAGGGCATGATTCCATGCTTTTGGAGGATATCAACCCACACATGTGGGCTTTTATGGCATTATTTTGTTGTTTTGAGCTATGGGGTTGGCTTGTAACCCATTGTCTTGGCAAACGCTCAAAATTAAACTTGTTTAGGGGCTTGTAAGCTAATATTATTATGTAAAATGAAGGGATGAAGCTCATATAAATAGAGGATCCTTTCATTCTTGTTATTGATCATCACACTAGAGGATTTGGCCCCTCTTCTAGGGCACGACTTACCCTTTGCCTTATTTGCTACTTGTGGAGATGTGACTTTTATGGAGTATTTGCTTGGTTTCATTCTTGGCTCATCGTTTTATTAGTCAAAGTCCCCATTGTGGACTCCTAGGATTAATAATGAGTCATTAGATTCATTGTATATTTTATGAGACCCTTCTTAGGCTTTCAAACGATGTAAAAAGAATTATTTTTGAGTCAAAGATGAATTATGTAACCTCCACACCAAGTCGGCCTCAAGGAGATCAAGTCAGCCTCAACTGAGCAATTCGACCTCACCAAAAGCCTATATATTGAAGCAAATCGAATTTATTTGGACTCACTCTCTCTCACAAGTTCGATATCCAAAAAAAGAGCTGGGAAAAGTGCGAAGGTGAAGGAGGTTAAAAGGAGTGCGAGTTTGGTCAAGAAGGAAGGGAAGGACAAAATCGAAGTTTTGGGATGTCTCGCTCTCTCTCGTGTGGGCTACTTTAGGAGATCGAAGTCTCTTTGTCAAAGTTGAAGTTGCTGCCGGTGCCAATTGATGTAGGAAGCTGCCAGGTCGAAGTTGTTGGGGTCGAAGTGTTGCTGCTACTAGGTCGAAGGTTGGATTGAAGAAGGAAAGGATATCTTGGTGTGGAGGAGGTCCGTATCTAAGTTGAAGAGTCTCAAGAAAAACTATTGAAGGAAGATATTTTGACTGGGTTTTCCCCTAGATAGGAGCTTTTCCCTAGAGAGTGGCTACATCTTGTGTCTTGTGTTTTTGTGATCTTCATGCGCACATCATATGGTAATTGCTTGATGAAAGATAATATAACAAATAAGTAAAATAAGCCAACATAATTCACAAGTAATTATCAAGAAAGAGAAATCTAACCCTGATTCTACTAACATTGGTTTCTCAACATGGTATCAGAGCTAAGGTTGAAGAAGATTGAAGATCACTTTGTTGGCTTGAAGAAAATGATTACTCCCTCTATGATAAGAATGGGATTCAATACTACAGGAAGATGGATCAAGAAGATTGTCTACTACTTATTCAACAAGGTCAAAAGTCAAGGGTTCTTAGCTACACTTACAAGATCACTTAATGATGATAATGCATGGATCATTGACATTGGAGCATCAAGGAATATGACAGGGGAAAGTAAACAACTTCAAACTCTATCAAAGGAACCATCTTCTCATGCAGTGGAATTGGGAGACAACAAAGGCTATGTTGTTAGAGGCTTGGGATCGACATCTTTGAAGCTAGAGAATGGGGCAAAACTACATCTCAACAACATACCAATGTTGTTAAAATCGCAATATTATCGTATAATCACGATATTTTCAACAAAAAGATAAAATCGCGCTTAGTACTCAAAATTAATTTTTTTGCCCGATTTTTTCAAGAAAATCGGTGGAAATAAATATATATATATAAATAATAATATATATATATATATATATTTTGAGGAGGAGGTGACCCAAGCTACCCGTTCACATGTAGAGGACTGCTACTCTTGGAGCTCCTAGTTCCTCAGCTTCTAGAGCAACAGCAGACTCCATAGTCCTACTGGGCCTGCAACTCCACTGACATCTACATCTAGAGGGGCAAAGGAAACAATGGTATTAGACTTGTTCATTGGTTCATTTCATTGTATATATTATATAACTTATGACTCAGATATGAGATACACATTAATTTTTTGTTGATATTTGAAGGTGAGTTGGGACTCAGGAGTAAGGACTTATATTCAGACATGATTCCTGTTATGTGTGATTTTAGTACTAGAAATGATATTAAACATCTTATATATTAGTTCTTTTATCATATTTATGTGTCAATGTATTTATTTTATGTTGTAGATGGTTTAGATATTAAAAAAATTGAAAAAAATGAATATTTTTGTACCAAACGAATTTTTCCCGATTTTTTCCGATTTTTTCCTCGCGCTGATATTATCCTGATAACGATTAGTGCAACATTGCAACATACTATATGTTCCAGGTTTGAAAAAGAATTTGCTTTCAATTTCTTGCTTAGAAGATAACAGGGATAGAGTTTCTTTTGTTGATGAAAGGTCTTGGTTTGGGGAAAAGATTCAAGTATTGATAAAGCTAGGGTTATTGCAGTTCGTGAAGGAAGCTTGTATAGAGTCATTACACCACCTCCTCAAGCCATAGTTCATATGCAAATCAATCCCATTGAGCTATGGCATAGAAGATATGGTGATCTTCACTACAATGTCATTCCCACTCTTAAACATCTAGTTCATGGCATCCCCGATATCAAAGAAGATCGTGAAGGAGTTTGCAAGGGACGCTCTTTGGGAAAACATACAAGAAAACCATTTTCAAATAGTGAAACAAGGTCTAAAGAAATATTAGACCTCATACATTCCGATGTGTGTGGGCCCATGTTTGACAAATCACTTGGAGGTCATCTTTACTATGTAACATTTATTGATGATCTCTCTACAAAGACATGGCTTTACCTTCTCAGGAAAAAGGATGAAGTATTTGAGAAATTCAAGGAGTTTAGATGTGAAGTGGAAACCCTAACCGAAAGGAAAATAAAGACTTTGAGATCCGACAATGGTGGGGAATACACTTCTAAAGAATTGAATGCATATTGTAAAGAAACAAGAATTAAGAGGGAGCTTATTGTTCCCTACTATCCCGAACAAAATTGAGTGGCCAAAAGAAAGAATAAGACAATTGAAGAAGGTGTACGAACAATGCTCCTTGAACAAGACTTACCAAAATTTCTATGGGGAGAAGTCGCAATGACAGACGTATATATTCAAAATAGAAGTCCTCATAGAATTATTGAAAATATGACACCCAAGGAAGCATTCATAGGGAAGAAGCCAAGTGTGGACCATCTCTAAATCTTTGGGACTCCTGCCTATATCCACATTCCAAAGGACAAACAAAAGAAGTTAGATTGTACAAGCATCAAAGGGATCTTTGTTGGCTATAGTCTCTCCTCAAAGGCATATAGAATCTACATCAAGGAAGGGAGACACATTGAAGTAAGCAGGGACGTTATTTTGATGAAAATCAAGCCTACAAAAGATCCAAGGATATTCCTACTGATTCCAATGGCGAAGATCTACCTATATTTGAAGAAGAAGAAGTACAACCCGACAATCTTTCTACAATTCAAGAAGAAGAAGGACCAAGTGAGCCTATTTAACCTGTGATCATACCAAACACAAGGAAGAGGCCAAAATGGTTAAAAGCTACTCTTGAAGATGTTGAAGGACATGGAGTTGCGAAAGGAACCTTTCGAGAAAGCAAAAGGCCGAAGAAATATTCTGGATATGCTGCATTTATGACAAGACTAATTGAAGCTGAACTATCTACATTTGAAGAAGTTGATCGTCAAGAAGTATGGAAGAAAGCTATGCAGGAAGAATATCAAATCCATCATGAAGAATGGGGTTTGGGAAATCATTCCTAGACCTAGTGACAAATCGGTTGTCACCTCAAAATGGATCTACAAGATCAAACACGTTGTTGATGGAAGTATAGATAAATACAAGGCCAAATTTGTTGCAAGGGGTTTCTCTCAAAAGGAAGGCATAGATTATGAAGAAACCTGTGTACCCACTGCAAGGTATACTACCATTAGATATTTGGTTTCATTGGCTACTACAATGGGATGGAATATCCATCAAATGGACGTGAAAACATTTCTAAATGGGACCATTAATGAGGAAGTATACATTAAGCACCCCGAAGTCTTTGAGGTAAATGGCAAAGATACTCATGTCTGTAGACTGAAGAAGGCCCTATATGGTTTGAAGCAAGCTCCTAGGGCATGGTATGCAAGAATGGATGCATACCTTCTAAGAATTAGGTTTTGAAGAGTTCTGCTGATCCAAATCTCTACATCAAGGTTGTGAATAATGAGCTAGTCATTATTCTATTATATGTGGATGATCTATTCATTACAGTTATGGAGAGAAGAATACAAGAAAACAAGAAGATGCTGGCAGTTGAATTTGAGATGAAGAACCTAGGACTGATGCACTATTACATAGGTTTGGAAGTATGGCAAAATCCCAAGGAGATATATTTGGGGCAAGGAAAGTATATCATCAAGTTGTTGTAGAAATTTGGGATGATGGATTCCAAGCCCATGACTACTCCTATGATCACCAATCTCAAGAAGTTGAGGAGCTTCGACTCAAGTCTCGTGGATCCTACTTCATATCGTCAGTTGGTGGGTTCTTTGATGTATCTGGTAAATACTAGGCCAGATATATGCTTTGTTGTGAACATGCTTAGTCAGTTTCAGTTGGAGCCTCATCATTATCACTGGATAGCTGGCAATCAAATATTAAGATATCTTAGTGGCACGATACATCACTGCCTAAAGTACAACAACAAGGAAGTCAAGCTTATTGGCTTCATAGATTTTGATTGGGGTGGGAGTGAGATCGATGGAAGAAGCACTATTGGTGGATGCTTTAGTTTGGGATCTGCCATGATCTCATGGATGAGTAGAAAGCAAAGATCATGTTGCTTTGAGTAGTGTTGAAGTAGAGTGTGTGGTTGCATGTGAAGTAGGAAAGGAGGTTGTATGGTTGAGGAAGCTTCTAATAGATTTATTCGAGAATCCTCTGGATCCTACTGTGATAAATTGTGATAATCAAAGTTGAATGAAGATGTCTGTAGATCCCGTGTTTCATGCTAGGACGAAGCATATCAACGATAAGTTCCACTACATTAGGAATTTGGTGCAAGATTGGATCATGAAACTACAGTATGTCCCGACAAAAGATCAGGTAGTTGATATACTAACAAAGTCGCTTCCTAATAAGAAGTTTGAATATCTTAGAAGCATGCTTGGTTTAGTTGATATTGTTGATCTTGTTGACGATGATAAAAGTTTGGAAGAGATTTGTTGAGGCCTTGTGTGTGAGACACATTGCCTGGAAGGACATCTGGTCAGCACTATGTGTTGATGTCTAGTTCCCGAAGTAGGGAGGGTGGTGTTGGTCATGGAGCTTTGACCTCAGATACGCACCTAGATCCATGGGTTGATGGTTCACAAGTAAGCTTGATGGTACCTAGAGAAGCTGAAAGCTTTAGTCCATCTTAGTCCCACTCAGATAGATTGTCCTGGTCAGGAATTTAGTTCGTGGCATTGCGGTGCCTAAATTGTTGAGAGACCTTGGATAAATTGTTGTGGTCATGAATCTAGTCCATGGCATTGTGGTGCCTAAACTATTCATAGTTCATATAGTTTGAGATCTTCCTTATGAATACCTTCCTAGTTAAGAGGGAGTGTTGAAAAATGTAACTAGGTTCGGTCTTCATAAAATATATTTGTTAATAGAATTTTTATTATTGTTACAATGACTTATTAAAGCATGGGTTTCATGCTTGGGTCATCATTTTAGTAGTCAAGGTCCCCATTGTGGACTCCTAGGATTAATAACGAGTCATTAAAGTCATTGTATATTTTATGAAACCCTTCTTGGGCTTTCGAATGATGTAAAAAGAACGATTTTTGAGTCAAAGATGAATTATGTAACCTCCACACCAAGTCGGCCTCAACTGAGCAATTCGACCCCACCAAAAGCCTATATATTGAAGCAGATCGAATTCATTTGGACTCACTCTCTCTCACAAGTTCGATATCCAAAAGAGAGCTGGGAAAAGTGCGAAGGTGAAGAAGGAGGCTACAAGAGGTGTGAGTTTGATCAAGAAGGGAAGGACAAAATTGAAGTTTTGGGATGTCTCTCTTTCTCTCGTGTGGGCTACTTTAGGAGATCGAAGTCTCTTTGTCAAAGTCGGAGTTGTTGCTACTGCCAATTGATGCTGGAAGCTACCAAGTTGAAGTTGCTGGGGTTGAAGTGTTGTTGCTACTAGGTCAAAGGTTGGATCTAAGAAGGAATGGTTGGCTTGGTGTGGAGGAGGTCGGTGTCTAAGTTGAAGAGTCTCAAGAAAAACTATTGAAGGAAGAGATTTTGACTGGGTTTTCCCCTAGATAGGGGTTTTGCCTTGGCAGAGTGCCTACATCTTATGTCTTTTGTTTTTGTGATCTTCATGCACACATAATTTGGTAATTGCTTGATGAAGGATAATATAACAAACAAGTAAAATAAGGCAACATAATTCACAAGTAATTATCAAGAAAGAGAAATCTAACCCTAAGTCTACCAACATTGATTTCTCAACAAGAGTATCTTTATAAGTGAATACTAGGAAGCATCCCTTGTGGTGAAATTCCACTAAAGATCACGAAGAGAATTGTTGAGGTGACAGTGGCAATATCTCCTCATTGTTGTTACAAACTTACAAGGTCTAGCCCTCGCCTTGTGAACCCCATCACAAGGCTTGCTAGATTTTGCAGCAACAGTGCTAAATAAGAATATTGTAGAAAAAGTAAGTGTTTATAATCTTTCCTTTTCAGATGTTGAGCTTTGTCATGTCTTGGGTTATCTCTAAGAACCTAGGTTGCTCTCCTCTACCTCCCCTTGATCTATCTGCTCCTCCTCCTTTGGTCTATCGTTGTGACCAATTATTATTAAAAGCATACCCTGTTCAATTGAGTTCATCTTGAGCTGGATAATTCTCTAAGAATCTGCAAATGGTGATCAATCTGCTTTGCATTGATTGCCTCATTATTATCCTCCATCATAGAACCAAAATTCTACTCAAAATAAAGAAATCTGAAGGCTCATCTTCATTATAAAACATTTGCTTGGCCCGTCGTTTCATTTATAAATTTCTAATAGGCTTAAATGATTTTTTTCATCAGTCCTCACAAGATGTTAAGATGGAACACATAGGACAAGAGCCTACTGTCACCTTGACATGAGTTCCCACTCTTTAAGCCCAACTCCTATTAAAGCACTATGGGAGGATTCCCTACATACAATATGCTTCACTTGAGAGATTAGCAGACTAATGCCTAATAATGGAGTCTAGGATAAAGGTAGGAGTTAATTATTATAGATTATGCTAATATGGGAATGATATTAATATAGAAAATAGCGTAGACTAACAACTAAAATCACTAAAAACTCAAGATATTTTAACTTTTATGAACCCAAAAGAGTGAGTAAAGAATGTTTTTACCAAATATGGAAGATATTATTGAATTGTACCTTTGATAAGGGGTTGTGCTATGTAAATATGTTTGTTCGGTTGTACCTTTAGATTTGTAAATACATAGAAAGAACATAGAAACATCAAGATAAAACCCCTTTTGGGGCCACACAAAAGTGTACATACACACTAGATTGATGATATAGGGGTGGAGGAAGTTAGGACGGAAAGAATATATAAATATATAACCTCCTAAGCTTCATATTTACAACAAAATCTACATCTGTAGCAAGCTGGAACAAGTTGTAGAGGTTTGGGGTCAAATCTCCTCTGGGTCACAAACAAAAAATCATTTCCAGCAAATATATATAACTTCTAATGGCTGGAATGTATCTTAAATAACCGTAGAATACTAAAAATATACTTATAAAACAATTATGGAATTTAGATAAGTCTGCTGGATTTTGAATTAAATCTAAAATTCTACCTTCTCCATATGAAATCCAATGAGGCCGAAACCAATGTTTTAAGACTCCGACTCCGACTCCGACTCGGACGAGCAATGACTCCGACTCCGACTCCGACTCGGACGAGCAATGACTCCGACTCCGACTCCGAAACAGTAATGACTCGACCGACTCGTTTTCAATGACTCGGTCGTTGTAAAAAATACATTAAATATTTAGTTTTTTGATAAAAAAACATAATTTTGAAGATTTTAAACATAATTTTAAAGATTTTCATTCATGTTTCCAAACACACAACATTATAATATAGATGGAAGACAACATATGATCAAAGTAGGCTCATGAACCAATCCATTATATCAAAATGGTACCCAATGGCAATACATAGTCAACTGTCATACATGATCAAAGACTCAAAACAAAAAACACATAACCAAGGAGGCTAGAAATGGCCTCTACAAGACTACAAGTCTACAACAAAAGTACTACTGGCTATAGCTACTGCCAGAGGAGCCAAGATCATGTCGATCAATCTCTGGATCATCATCATCATCACAAATTGTTATCTAGTCCCTAGTTTCCTTTGCTGAGATGTCTTGTAAAACCCACAAACTTTCTGAATTTATATGGTTTGGTTCACTAAGGTAATTTTACAAACAGTTTGATGACAATGTACTGTAGGTGATTCTTTGACAATTTGAAACCAAAAATAACACCAACTGGCAACAATGGCAAGCATGCATAATAGGAATATTTAAGAACTGCTGATATCAAATTTATAGTGAAACTAAAGGCTTACATACCACTGGTAATACATACTTTGGTAATGACAAAAGAGCTGAGATCGGACATATCAGTTAATGGTAAAAGAGACAATGGCTGTAGATGAATATTATGTTATCAGAGTACCTCCAGCAATACAAATAGCTCCCCACAGTGACAATATAAATATATATGTATTCAGCTCCAGAATGCAGAAATGTACAAGGAACACAGCCAATAACCAGCAGTCACACTTTCAGCATTAGTGACCCGGCCGTTTTTATGCGGACCCGGCCGTTTCGACCGAGTCAGCAATGACTCGGCTGAGTCATTGAGTGACTCGGCCGAGTCATTGCTGACTCGGCTGACCGAACCGGGTTGATGACCGTTTCATGGCCCAGGCCAATGACCCGGACCAACTCGGCCGGGTTGATGCTGACCCGGCCGGATCTTAAAACACTGGCCGAAACCACTCTCAAACATCCTGAGTCATTTCATGGTAATGTTAAAAATTTAAGTAAAAGGATGAAAATGAAGATTAAGGAGAATGTCACTTTTACTTTAAGAATTTAACATTACCATGAAATTGAATAGCATATCAATAGTAGAGAGCATTTGAGTGTGTTAAATAGGGTTTGGGAGGGGGAAATGGACCCCAAATAACATTTAGCTAATTCATAAAACACCTTGAAGTCCAAACCAATGAGCAAACCCCTTAAAATTTCATTAAAATAATGTTAAATCGTTGTTTTAGTGGGTTACAGGCCGTTGTTTGTGACTCGGCCGAGTCAGTATGGGAAACGGCCGAGTTGGCCGAGTCAGCCATGACTAGGCCAACCGAGCCGTTTTTTGTACCGAGTCACTCCGGAGGGCAATGGAACGGACCAACTCGGTCGTTTCCGTTTCGAAACGACCGTTTTTTAAAACTATGGTTTGACTACGGAATCAACTTGAGGAGGCAATGTTTCTCTTGCTTTGACCTTGGAAGTGCATAAGATGACGAATAATAACCATGAGGGGCACAATAACTTACTTGAGAGGCTCCAACAAATAGCTTGAGAAGGTTGTGTTGCTTGACTGAGGACTCAACTTGGTGGCTAGGGGGCTCTAATGGTTAGGAAAAAGGGTCAATCCATTTGCAACAGCTACTTTTTGTCCACTCTTGGTCCAAAATCCCACTAACATGACCATAACAATCTCAACGTTCCACTTTGAAGATAAAACTATCAACTTGGAGGAGGCCAACTTGACTTGGATGGTCCATTTGACTTGAAGCTGCCATGGCTAGCTCATTATGACCTCATACTTGCTTAATGAGGCAAAAAAGAAGCCCAACGACTCACCCTCTTTGAGCCCAATGGCTACATTGGCCTCTTCAATGGCTATCTTGACTGCACATGTCACTTAGAGAGGACATTGCATTTGCATGGATGGCTCATTTGCTAGATCTCGAACTCCCTTGGAAATCTAAGGATTCTGACACATGGATTTTGTCCAGCTGAATTTTTACATAACTTTTGACATAAAGTTTGCCTCTACTCGCCAATTTTTCACCATGTTTTGCCACCTAGAAGCCCCGCACGTCATATAGAGAGGGTACAACCACCTTTGACAACTTATTGAATGTTTCCTTCACCTTTTATCAATTTTTTTATGTGGCAAGTCATCTATACATTATTCTAGGCAATTTGAGACCCTATTGACTTTTTGACACTGGGACCCTTGTACATTGGGATCCATGTACTACCTTGAGAAATGTGAAATGATAAGAACTATGAGATTGCCATGTGGAGAATTGTATGCATCAAAGCCAAGGATGCATACAGACTCTATGACACATGACCGTGTGATAAGACATAGGTGAGCAAGACATGGGATGACCTAGCCCTAAGTTGAACACAATCAAAGATTCCCTCAAACCATGAGTCCCAATGAGATCCACTCCAAGTCCTCCAATCGTATCCAAGACAAAGGATCTAAGAGTGGGAACCAAAGGAACTAGCTATGGTTAACCATAATAGGCCTAGGATACCTTAATATATAACCTCACATGGCCTACACAGATTTAACCTGCATCCTTTGGACTTATAGTAGCGTTATAAAAAATGAAAAAAATAACGATATGTACCCCTGTTGAGATGGGGGGTAACAACTAGCTTCACTTAAGGACACATGCTCCACCCAAGAGGATGTGAGAACCTTAGAATCTCCACTTGTAACTTCTAAAACAATCTCACAAGATAAACGTCAAATGCTAGTGAAAAAATGGGACATGAAGTCTTATCCCTTCCTAGAGATGGAAATAAACCAAAGCATCTAAGCTAAAACAAAAATGCATAACTAATGTATTAAAAGGAAATAACATCACTCAATGAAATGAAATCACACAAACTTTTAGAAGACTTTTAGAAGGCAACTTTTCATCATCCAAATGGCTAAGATATAGAAAGTTATTACCTACAGCTTCAGCAATTTGATATGGGCCTAGCCAAAGACTTCCAAATTTACTATGATTACATGGTTTCTCACCTTTCTTGTTCCAAAGCACTACCAAATCATTATCTGGAATTCTTGTCGATGAGCTTTTCTGTCAAACTTCTTCGTCAGTTCCTGGCTTTTGAAAAGATGATCAAATGCCCATCTTCTGCTCTCATCCAATTCTACTAACTGATGAACTATGCTTTGTGAAAGTGCTGCATAATTTTGTACACTGGGAGTTTTAGGTAAATAGGAAATGGGACCTCCATTCCATAAATCAGTTCAAATGGGCTATTCCTCATGATATGAAACCAACACACAAAAAGATAGAAAAGATAGATCAACACCTTATAATTCAGCCTCTTCGAGGGGGCAACCTCCTTTACATTACACAAATGAACAATTCTTGGATGATTCAAATGACAAAACCTCCTTTCTACATATAGGAGTCTAAGGGGTCACAATGTAACCAAGCCGACTGATCTGATATTGATCTAAGACAAACAATTAAGGTATTACAGAGTCATGTGCATGGATGTGCCTATGTTATTTTATGCAACAGATCGATAAGATTGCGAAATACACAGGCATTGAAGCAGTTAGAGAAAACATAACACGCAAACATGTAAACACAACAAGTTTAATAAGGAGTTCACCCAACACTCCTGGGCTACGTCTCCCAATCCAACCTTCAGTGATGACCTCTCTATTATGTTTTCAAAAGCAGAGTTTTTACAACAGTGAGCTCAATTTGAGTCTCACACAGCAGATACAATTCAGTAGGACTATACTTGGATCCCCCAAGTCTCTGGAGTGCACGGACTCTCCTTACTAAAACTTGACCTCTTTTGGTCACCATAGTATGAGCCCAATCTGAGACTCACACATGACAGGCATATACAGAGGAGTTCGCTTGAACCTCTCAAGCCTCCTCTGGAGCACACAGACTCTCTGACTCTCTCTGTCTCTGTCTGGCTCAATACTACCTTTGCTTCTGCAAGTCAGCGCGGCTTCTTCTCTTTGCTCTCAGCTTTCTACGTCTAACTAACTCTACCTCTTTCTCTGTCAGTTTGTAGCTTTAAAGCCAATCTGCTTTCTGATTGTTCGTTTCCGCTTCTCGGCTTCCTGATTCCCCGCCTCTATCCTTTCGAATCCCTTCTTTCGGCATTTACAGTCACTGCATAACGCTTCACAAGGAGGTGGCCACCTATTTTGTAATGGATGAGTGCGTAAGCTCTCTCGGGCATGTTTGAACAGTCGTTATTTCCGTTTGCTCCAAGAATGCCCGCAAAACTGAATCTTTTGCCAATTCATCATCCCTGTCAGACTGCAAATCCCATGTGATCTTGCTCTATAACCTCGTCAAATCCGACCACCCATCGGGACACGTCTCCGCCGTTGATCTAGGCCCCCCAAATCCTACGGTTGTCGCTCATATCGGGTGGTTGAGTAGCTCAATGTTTACCCGCCCGATGTGAACGGTTTTCTCTCTCTTCCGCTAGACGCATGGCAATCGTGTGTGGCATCAGGCGGGGCTTGGCTGAAACCACTTACCGCCTCGAGCCCTTCCGATATCCTGCCGGTTTTGTGGAATCCTGCCCCCGACGGAATCGGCGTGATATCCGTTACATTTTATAACCTTTCGGGTCCGGGCACTCAGGGTTTTTCCTTCTTTGAGGGGTTTGCCCAGCAATATGCGATTAGCGACTTGTCGAAAAGGCCTCCCGTTTTGCTAATTCGTGACAATACGCATTACCATGGACCGACGGTTTGCGCGCTTGATCGAGGGTCCTCGTTGCTTCTCACTGATAACAAATTGCAACTGTTACGAGGATATCTCTGATAAGCTTGACCTTCATAAGACTTTGAAACTTGGCATAATTTTTAAGAGTTCATGAAAACTTAGAGTGTGTTTTAGGATCCAATTCGGATCACGAGCTTCCCACTGAAAAAGCTTTTGGACCACCAAAAGTTGGTTTTTAAGCATCAATCAGGTGAGGGTATAGATCCCTCACTTGCCCAATTTCTATCCATCTTTCACTGCTTGGTTTTGAACCTTTGAGCCCAATCCTAAGGTACTCAACATCCCCTCTGCGCGTAGTTCTCACCTGTCTGTCCAAAACTGTATCTTCCTGCAATTCATTGAGATATTCAGGCAACAGATCATCAATAGAAGGCAATTGACTCTGCTCTTCGGGGTCTTCAATCAATGACGGTTCAAACAGTCTCAAGCTTTTTGCATTAACTACTGAATAGATGTGCATGTAAGCTGGCAAATCAAGGCGAAAGGCATTCTCACCGATTTTCATAAGTATCTTGAAAGGTTCATACCTTATCGGCTTCAGCTTCTTACCTTCACCTTGCATTCTGTCTTTGTTGATATACAGCCAGACTTGATCACCAACTTGGAAACTATGCTTAGTCCGATGCTTATCATGCCTTGCCTTGTACTTGGCTTGGCTCTTTTACCGTTGTTCTTGTACTGCCTGGTGAATCTCTTGGATTTGTTCAATGAACTTGGTTGCCTTGTCCACATCACTGTGTCCATCAACCGCTCTGTCTTACCAAAGACAAAATCCAAGGGAGACCTTGGTATGAAACCAAAACAGGTCTCAAAAGGAGATCTCTGTGTAGAAGAATGTTTATCTCTGTTGTAAGCATGCTGCACATAACACAGATGTTCATCCCAAAGCTTGGGATGCTTGCTGCAATAGCCTCTGAGCAACTGGATCACTGTCTTATTGACCACCTCTGTTTGGCCATCTGTTTGCGGATGAAAAGTTGTGCTCTTCTTCAATCTGGTGTCCATCAATTCCCACAGACTCAACCAAAATTTCCCAACAAATTGGGTATCTCGATTGGATACAATGGAAGTGGGTAATCCAAAATGAACCCATACATGCTGAAAGAACAACTTTGTTGTTTGTTCAGCTGTAATCTGTTTGTTACAAGGTATTAAATACACATTT
>APFE031693323.1:0-35029 GCA_000404065.3 Pinus taeda
GTTGTTTCAACCTTGGATCAAGAATGACCTCCTGGTGTAGTAGGAAACATAAATCTGTGGTTTTGAGCTCAGCTGTAGCAGAATATATGGCAGCTAGCACAGCTTCATGTGAAGCCATATGGCTTAGGAAATTGCTTGTGAAACTATTCAAGAGGAAGATGGAAGAAACCAGTATTTTGTGTGATAATCAGAGTTGCATCAAGCTCTCTGAGAATCCATTATTTCATGATCGGTCAAAGCACATTGATATCAGGTTTCACTTCATCAGGGACTGTGTCCAACAAGGGGCAGTGTAGTTGAGGTACACTCCAACTGGAGAATAGGTGGCAGACATTCTCACCAAGGCTCTAGGAAGAACAAAGTTTGTTTATTCGAGGAGAAGATGGGGATGGTGAAGAATTTGTTTCAGTAGCAGAAGCGGATAGTATAGATGCAGTGCAGCAGTTAGTAGTGGCAGTGCTATGGGCAACATGATGCAGCGTATTCAGAGGTAGTTGCAATACAAATGTAGCAGTGACACTTGTAGTGTCATCGGTAGCAGTGCAGGTTCCAGCAGCGCAGTAGATAAGGGGCAATATACCGAGCATCAAACAACACAGACGATAGATGTCGTGGATCAATGTGGTGCTTCTATTGGGAAGTACTACTAGAGCACATTCCTTGCTAAGAGGGAGTGTTGATTTTGGGTAGCATTGAATGTGCTCTAGCTCCAAAAGTTTGTGGAGGGGCTAAAACATATGAGATCTCCAAGACCCAGAAATCGTTTAGAGAAATTCCACCCGGATGAGGAGTTATTAAAATAATTAATAAATAAAAAATTTAATGGGTATTAATAAAGATATGGGTGAGAAGCTTCTAAGAGACGAGGATCAAGTCTCTTCTAATCTTAGTTGTTGATTAGAGACTTAATCTCGATCTTTGATTCATCAACATGAAAGGTATAAGAGAAGACTTGAGAGTCATTGGGAGGCACACCGAGCAAATACTCAGTATCTCGAGGGAAATCGATTTCAGAGGTAGAGTTGCAAGGTGGAGGAAGAGGAGGGCATTAGCAGCAGTTAGTGACTAAGGAGGTGACGCAGGGCTATCGAGAGACAACGCAGAGGGAAGAGCAGGCAGACAGCACCACTGGAGACACAGTCCTCACGCAGGCTGACGCAGAGGGATGCAGAAGTGACATAAAGGTGGGTGAAGGGTCTCCAGGGTGTCAGAGGTTCTCCAAGGAACTTTGTCTCAAGTGTTTTCTCTCAAAAGTGTCTCAATTTCTCTGTAAAAACATTCCTTGTAAAGCAATTGTTGCTAAAGATTAATAAAACCCTCATTTACTGCAACGGTTTTCCCACATTAGGTTTTTCCAGGGATGATTGTCCAAAAACAACTGCGTTGATGTGATTGATTCTTGTGCTTGTATATCACTGTTATTTTCTCTATGTAATTATGTGATAACTGTATTAGAATTTATTTTAATGTTTGCTGAAGGGATTTCGTAAATAACTTATTATGAGAAATAACTAGGTGAAATAAATCAGTTACTGCAGTAGAATTTCGGATTGGAAATTTTCACCTGCAACCTACACAAATAAAAATGCGAAAGAATAAACGCTGGAAGAAATGCTAGCACACACATAAATTTACATAGTTATTTTTGGACCAATGTCCCTGGAAAGCCCCAAATTGGGAAAACTGGTGTAGCAATGAGGGTTTTATTTTATTATGCAGCGGTGAAATCTTAGTACAATTATGGATGCCCAACTAGCAATCCAAACAACAAGAAAATCTGAGTAAAATATTTTAGGGAATTACCCTATCAAAAACGTGGCCTCCTAGAGCACTGCGTCAGCCTTTGCATTGTTCTGCATAGCTGGCTAGACAACTTGCTTCAGACTCAGCTCAAATGAAGTCATTCTGCCTCTAGAAGCTGAGAAAATCATCTCTCTAGCCCTTTGGGACTTATTACCACTTAAAATAGTAGGGGGTATAAGGGGGATCCCTAAAGGGCAAATGCCAGGCCAAGGGCAACAAATGGAGTCTTAACCGACTATCACCTCAGTTAAGGCTCCCTTCTATTTAAGGACTTTCAACGATGGGAGCTGACCCGATATGTATGGAGTCACTAATGGTTGATAAGTCAATGGATATGAGTGACCTAGACCCTTTCTCGGAAGGTTTTAAAGGATGGAGCTTACATGCTTTTTAAGCAAGGTATGATGTACTTTCTAGGGAAAGGAAAACGATTTTGGGGGGTTAGGTGTATGGAAATAAGCTTTGAAAGGATTTTGTCACACCCTAAAATCCTTGTTAGAGTTGGTATCCTAGATGGTTCTTGAAGAAGGGTCCTTTGAAGGAGCGAGACCACATAGGGCCAAGTGGACCCGGTCTAGGGTATGAGGAAGGTATGAAATAATCAATGATTTTCTTATCCTACACAAGGTAGGAAGGATCAAAGAAAGTATTTCACTCAATAATGTTGCTTTGACCCTGGGAAGCACTAGCCTTGGGGATGGCAGGGCAAGTTTTGGTCTTGGAGCTAGGGCTTGGATTTTCTCCCAACTCCACCATCGCAATGTCTTCAATTTTGGAGGAGGGCTGGAGGAAAGGCCAACACATGAGACACTAGGAGATCAAACTTTTTCAGTGGCTAACTTGTCAGGAAATTGATGCCCTAAGCACCCCAATGTGGCTAGACTTGGGAGAAGGTGAAAGAATAAGTGTTTTAATGACCACCCTTGGTAGATCAATGCCTAATTCCAAGGGAGAATGGAGCCTATGTTGATTTGATGTAAAGATTTATTGGTTCCCAGTCAAGGAGGCCTCAAAATTGCTTCACAAACCCTCTAGGTCAAGTGAAGCAATCTTACCATTTTTATACTTCAAATGCACAAGAGGAATGGCTTATCAAGGTACGATTTTACCGCTACAAGATTTCACTCACACTACATGGCCCAATACATGGAGAGAATGTTATAATAGAGACAATCCCACAATATTAAGCAATAAGTTGCATGCAGCTATTAGCCTTAAAACAATGAAAATCCCATCCAACATATATGACAAAAGTAATAAGAATAGCATCAAAATCTCATACTTACATGCAATAGAGTATATTCAACCATTCACAAATGACAAGAGAGAAGCTCCAAGAGAAGATAGACCAATAACCATACATCAAAGCTCATCCATAGATGCTCCAATTCATCCTCTAGAAAAAACAGTGAAATTCTCTAAAGAAGATAGTGATCCAATCCAAAGTGACGATGAGAAATGATCTCACTTCACTGTATTTATACACATCTAAGGAGTTCAAATTAGCCTCCTTGGCCTACATAAGCCCCAAAAATAAAATAATGTGATAATAATACAACTTTTGGTGACAAGCCCACCAAACTAGCTCATGGATGAAAAGATAAGCCTCTCAAGAGGTAAAAATAATAATTTATGCATGGCGTAAGATCCTCTAAGAGACCTAATGAGGTCCATGGGTGCCATAATGAAGAGAAGGACCCTCAAAAGCAGTGGACAAGGGGGTGGCCCCCTGAGATAACTTATGGTGCTCCAAATGACATCTGTGGGCACACAAGTGCTCTCATGGGTCTCCAAACAAATCAAAGATCCCTGTAGGTCACCCTCAAGGGCTACAATGATGGTGTAGGTGATGCCACATCATCGTGGAAGTCTTGGATCATCTGCCAAGTGTATGGTGTAGATCTGGGGCCAACTGGACATTTTGGATCAAGTGCATCCTC
Source organism: Pinus taeda (assembly GCA_000404065.3). NCBI lineage: Eukaryota > Viridiplantae > Streptophyta > Pinopsida > Pinales > Pinaceae > Pinus > Pinus taeda. The sequence continues at coordinate 3,744 of APFE031693323.1, forward strand.
CTCATCCAATAGGTGAACCACGAGCAATCTCTGAATGATTGTGGTGATCCATGAGTGTACTCTGTTGCTGTGGAGGCCCATGTCTCTTAACGCCCACCCTACATGTGCCAATGTAGTACTTTGGAGGATTGGGACCCCGTATAAGGAGATCAAACCCCAAATGGAAACCATTTACAATCTTGCATAAGATCCAATGCGTCCCCTAGCCTTCTGGTACAATAAGTCATGGTACAACTTCTGAAAAATTGGTTACCCAATTCCTATTACAGCAAATTGATTATATTTCACCTACTTGTTAAAATTAATTGAACAAGTTGTTTGCAGTTTTCTACAGCAAACACTGAAATACATACACTGCAACCTACACCAAAATACTTTGAGGAAACTAAATACAACACAGCAGAGAAATACTAAGCACACACATCTACACACTTATTTTTGGACAAAAGTCCCAGGAAAACCCAATGCAAGAAAACTGGTGCAGCAGCTATGAGGGTTTTATTATTATGTAATAGTAATTTCTGCATACAAGTTCAGGATGTCGTTCTGGCAATCCAGTGACAGAGAATACCACTAACAGAGAGATCTGTGAGATTACCTCACACTATCACTAGAAATCCTAGTTGATCCAACCCCTAAATGATTGCCCCTGGATGCCTCTGCGTAGTGTCTACGTCAGCCCAACATCAAACCCTCTGGGGACAGCATCACTCCTCCAGCTGATCGATTTACTACCTAGGAACTTTGATTTCTACCTCCCAGTCTCAGACCCCAGCTCCCAACTTCTGAAATCAATTCCTTCAACAAATTTTTGGACTTCCTATCAGCGTTTGCGCTGCCTCTACGTGGCCCTGTGTAGCTCTGCGTCAGCCCCTCTGGCTCTGCGTTGCCGCTGTTGGATCTCCCTCTGCCTTCTCTGCTAAATATTCTTCGACTAGGAAAGATTTCCCTTCTGATACTATCCATGCCACTCACTGTAAAAGCTCACTTCGAATTTCTCACCAGCAACTGCTCTGCTTCAAAAATTCGAACTTCTGAACTTTCTCTGTGCGTTCTCCAGGTGCCCATCACACCTCTTATAATCCTCTCGTTGATCAATCAATGACCCAGATTAGATTCTACTCAATGGCTAGGATCATTTTGACTTGATCTCGGCCTTCTTTTAGAAGTTACACCCACCATTTAGATTAATACCCATTAGTTATTTTAATTTCCTAAGTTTAGACTTAGGGTCCCATTAAAAATAATTAATTATTTTAATAAAACTGTCTCCAAGTGGAATTTCCCAAAACGATTTCTACTTCTAGGTATTGGAGAATGCATGTGTTTAAGCCTCCCTGCAAAATTTGAGACATAGAGCACATCCTATACTACCAGAAATCAACACTCCCTCTTAGCAAGGAATGTGCTCTAGCAATGCAACCTACTAAAGCATCACTCTGTTCTATAACATCTCCTTCTGCGTTGTTGATGTCTGACATCCTATCCACCAAAACTGCATATATGTTGCATCTATATTGTTGTTGACCCTGCCACTGTCAACACTGTGTTTGTACTACAACTCCCTCTTAATTCTGCATCCATGATGCTGCTGGCACTGCCACTACCAACTGCATCCGCGCTGCAACCTTCTCCAACTACTGCTGCTACCACATCAACAATGAAAAAGCATCCCAAATTACTGAACAAGTGTTCAATAAGATGCATCTCGTTGCTAGAGTCTAACTGTTGCTAGTCTCTACTCTGACCTTCTAAAGCCTCTGCGTTGTTGCTGACCTCTTCTGTGTGCCTTTTGCACTGTTGCCAACTCTGCCTTGCGTTGCTCAGTCTGTGGCACTACTAGCCACTGTAACTGTTACTCCGGCACTCCTCTGCACCAACTGACACTGGTCCATCTTGCTACTACTGATTTGGGCTCCTATAGCAAGGTATTGATGTGAGAGGTGGGCTCCTCAAGGATCCTGCCCATCTATAGCTCTTTTGAACAACAACTCTAAATCAGCCCACCTCCCTCCTAGAGGAATCTCCGTTGTAATGGCAAGCTCATCCTCCTCGATCTTCACGATTGCAATTTTTAGATCATGCTTCTCACCTTTGTCCTTCTTTCTGAGAGGACACTGTGTTGCGTAGGGACCCATTTCACCACACCTAAAGCATTTAATCTTCGAAATGTCCTTCCGCTTTCATTGCTCCTGTTGCCCCTTAGATGCGAGGGCTGCATTCTCATCTTCCTCCTTGGGCTTCGACCCACTACTGTTGCTTCTGTCATGTTTACACTTGACCAAGTCCCTCCTCTACTCTTCTTGCCTAAGAGTTGCCCACATTTCATCCCAGCTTGGCAAAGTCGCCCTGCCCAGGATCCTCTAAACAAAGACTTGCAACTCCTCTAAGACTAGATTGAGGGCCAGTCTAACCATCTTGGATCCTTGAGGTGTCGACCCCACAGTTGCTAACTCGTCCTGGGTCTCCTAAAGCTTCGCAAGGAACGAATCATTGTGTTCCCCTTTCTGCATTTGCATAGATTTCATCTTCTGCTCCAAGCACATCTTCCGCTGCTCAGAAGATCCTTGCTACAGCATCGACAATGCATCCCACATTTCTTTGGCAGTATTTCTGCCAGCTATGTGACAAACTATATGATCCTTCACTCTGTCGAGGATCATTCTTTTTGTTTTCGCCATTTCTCCCTTGTACTTTTTGAGCTGATCTGGATCTGTGGGCTCAGCTACCACGTTGTCGACGTAAACTTTGAGAAAATGCTCATCCAGAAGGCATGACATCCTTGCCTTCCAAATCACGTAGTTGGATGCCCCATCGAACCTATCCTAATCTCTCAGTCCACTGGCTGCGATCTCTGCCAATCGAAAAAGTCGAATGACCTCTCTCCTGCTACTATTTAGCAAATGAGAATTCAAATTTCCTGGCTAGGAATTCTCTGAGGAAGAAATTCCCTCAGTGTGTCTTCTCTCCCACTGACAATATTCTCCCAGCAACTACTGCAAAATATCTGCGTCCCAGCTGAAGATCTGCTCTGCAAGGAAAAATACACTGTTGGTTTTTCCTTTGGAAGTTTTCAAACTGGAAATCAAATTTCTTTATCGACTGTCTCAGAGAAATCGATTTCTCCTCAGACTTCGGCCTTCAGGCCTTCGAATTGTGCTGCCTCTTGTGGTTTCAAATAGCTGCCTCTGCAAGAATTTCAAACACCCTCTTCCTTTCTATTTCTGAGCTCTTCTGCTCACGATCTGTGCTCTGATACCATGTGAAAATTCGGTTACCCGATTCCTACCGCAACAAAATGATTACATTTCACCTACTTGTTAAAAATTAATTAAACAAGTTATTTGCAATTTTCTACAGCAAACACTGAAATACATACATTTGCAACCTACACCAAAATAAACTGCAGAAACTAAATACAGCACAGGAGAGAAATAATAAGCACACATCTACACACTTATTTTTGGAAAAATGTCCCCGAAAAAACCCAATGCAGGAAAACCGGTGCAGCGACTCCGAGGGTTTTATTATTATGCAGTAGTAATTTCTGAATACAACTTCTAGATGCCTTCCCGACAATCCAATTATAGGGAATATCACTGATAAAGAGATTTTTCAGATTACCTCACACTATCACTAAAAATCCTGGTTGATCCAACCCCTGAATCATTGACCCTGAATGCCTCTGAGTTGCTTCTGTGCAGTGTCTGCGTCAGCCCAGCGTCACTCCTCCAGCTGATCGATTTTTTACCCAGGAACATTGATTTCTGCCTCCCAATCTCATACCCCGGCTCCCAGCTTCTGAAATGGATTCCTTCAGCAAATTTTTGAACTTCCTTTCGACTATCGCGTTGCCTCTGCGTCTGCGTGGGCCTGTGTAGGTCTGCGTCAAGCCCTCTAGCTCTGCCACTATTGGATCTCCCTCTACCTTCTCTGCTAAGTCTTCTCCAACCAAGAAATGTTTCCCTTCGAATAATCTCCCTGCCCCTCACTGCAAAAGCTAACTTCGAATTTCTCACCGGCAGCTACTCTGCTTCAGAAATTCGATCTTCTAAACTCTCTGTGTGTGTTCTCCAAGTGCCCATCAAGCCTTCTCTTATAGTCCTCTCGTTGATCAATCAACGGCCCAGATTAGATTCTAATCAATGGCTAGGATCATATTGACTTGATCTCCGCCTCCTTCTAGAAGTTACACCCATAGTTTAGATTAATACCCATTATTTATTTTAATTTCCTAAGTTGAGACTTAAGGTCCAATTAAAAATAATTAATTATTTTAATAAAACTATCTTCAGGTGGAAATTCCCAAAACGATTTCTAGGTATTGGAGAATGCATGTGTCTAAGCCTCCCTGCAAAATTTGAGACTTAGAGCACATCCGATGCTACCAGAAATCAACACAATTGTGGAGTCGACTACGCATGGTGATCCAGGTGCATTTTCGTCATCCAATAGGTGAATCTCTAGCAATCTCTGAGCGTCTTTGGGATCAATGGAGTGTTATCTACTGCTATGGAGACCCATCTCTCTACACACACCCTACATGTGCCAATGTAGTCGTCTAGAGGGTTAGGGAGACCAAACCCACAATGGAGACCATCTGCAATCTTGCATAAGGTCCAATGTGTCCCCTAGCCTTCCAATACAACAAGTCATTTAAGGAAATCGAGTTAAAGAGCTTACAAACCATAGACAATAGGTGGGCACTTCATAATGAAATACCCTTCCATAGTGGGCTTTGGCATGTGCTAATGTCTCCAAACTCCAAATGGGGTTAATGAAGTACCATATTAGGTGGTCTCTACCTTTAAAGGGGATAGTATGTCCAAGGCACATCCTTTAAAGGGTGGTGGCATGTGATAAAGAGATGAATGGAGTAGGGAATGAAAGGGGCAACCCTGGGCCACATCTTAGGGTACAAGGGTAGCTAGTAAAAGGGAAGCCCACACTTGGGTATATAATGTATAGGAGGAAGCAATCGTGGTGCATGAGATGCCCCGGCCTTGATTTTTCCACCCTTCTTTATATGTCTTTTGTCTTTTGTGATTTTTCTTTGATTAACTGCTCAGGGCTCAAGGGATAAGAGCATGATCTGTAAGGTATAACAGTGGGGTATCCCCTTTAAGGTAGGGCGGTTCATTGCCCACCAAGGGTTGGGACAACCATGGGTTCCTAAATGATAAAGGAGGCTCATCTAGAGCCTATAAGAACCATGGTGATGGCCATGATAATGGAGTAGAGCTCATGTATTGGATTTTGCCCACATGCTAAATATGTTTGTCCTGGCCATCTTTTGCATTTTGTGGCATATTTTCCTGTTGGATGTGGCAAATTATGCTTTCACTTTTCTTTTCAGCTGCATCAACCTCCAGGGCATCATTCCAGACCCGACCCAAGGTGTGGGCAAGGGGAGGGGGAAGGCTAACCCTCCGTGGATCCAGTGGAGGAATGTGGACCCAAGTGGGAGAAATGATGAATGGGTCATAATGAGTGGAAGGGGAGTGATATATGTGGATGAGGGAATGGGACCACACAACCAAAACCAAGGTTTCCCATGTAGTACCATCCCTAAAGCCCAAAGGTTAGTAAAAGATATCCCAAGCGACTAATATCCAAGGGTAACTTCCAAATCTAGGGGACAGAAGCACAAACCTAGCCCACTCTTTGCGCTAAATCCCCCTATTAATCCAGTCCCAAAAGTGTCCATGATAAGAAAACTACAATACTCAATTACTAAATGACAAGGCATACCTTTAGGTTCGAGAGGTCCACCTTTAGACATATGATCATGATAGATGGGCAAGGGACCACATGGCTAGCTCAAGTGGCGGAGAAATGGCACAACGAGCTAGTTGGTGGCTGCAAGGGGTTGTTGGCCACCAACTGAGGACCATCTTGGAGAAAAAAATTCTCCTAGGGATATCACTCACAAAATGGTGCATAACAGGCAATAAATGAGCCCCCTCCATCATTAAGGAACCCATGATTGTCCCAACCCTTGGTGGGCGATGAACTGCGCCACCTTAAGGGGGTATCCACTACTATATATTACACATCATGCTCTCATCCCCTAGGGCCCCGAGCAGTTATGAAGAAAAGTCAATCAAAGGCAAAAGACATATGAAGGGTGGAAAAACAGAGGTCGAGGTAACTCATGTACCTCGATTTTCTCCCCTCTACACTCATATACCCAGGTGTGGGCTTCCCCTACTATAGCTACCCTTGTGCCATGACTTGTGGTTTGGATGTTTCCCCCAATCCCCACTCCATTCCATTACTATATCATTTGCCACCTGCCACTTGACGGATGTACCATGGACATGTCACCCCTTTTAAAGGTTAAAACTAGCTAATAGGGTCCTTGATTAACCCCTTGTTAAGCTTAGAGAACTTGTACATGCCAAAACCCACTATGGAAGGGCATGCCACCATGAAGTGCCCCGTTGATTCCATGACTTGTAAGCGCTTTTACTTTATTCTTCTAATGATTTGTTGTATTAGAAGGCAAGGGGATGCACTCGATCTTATGCAAGATTGCAAGCGGGTCTACATTTGGGGATTATCTCCCTATACGGGGTCCTAGCCCTCCAGAGGGAGGAATTGGAACTTGTAGGGTGAGTGTGGAAAGCCATGAGCCTCCACCATTGTAGAGCGTATTTCATGGATCCCCAGCACCACCCATTGATTGCTTTTGTTCCACCTTTTGGATGAGGATGATGCACCTTCTTCACCATGCCCAACCGGCTCCACACATGCATCATTCACTTGGCAAATGTTCCAGAGTCCATAGGATATCTCCTGCTGCAGAATGAGGGCTTATATCATCATCCTAGCCCTTACAAAGGGTCTACAGGCATTTTCGATCCACTTGGAGACCCATGAGGATGTGCTTGTGCCCCCCTACACCCACTTGGGAGCACCACAAGTTCTTGCTTGGAAAACAAGGGGCCAAACCCTTGTCCACTATGTTTGGAGTCCAATTCTTCATCATGGCATCCCTCGGACTTCATTAGGCCTCCTCAAAGGCCCAACGATTCACTTTGTTCATCATTCGACCCTCTTGAGAGGCTTCTTATTATGTTATTGAGCTATTTGGTGCGCTTGTCACCAAAAGTATTGTTATTATGCACATTATTTGATTTTAGGGGCTCAATTAGGCCAATTTAGATAAATCAAATTCATTAGTGTATAAATAGAAGTGAGATGATTCATTTTCATCATCATCACATGGATTAGGTTCTTGTCTCTTGTGAGATTTTAGCTATCCATTTTGGAGGAGAATTTTGGAAGTAATGGATGAATTTTGATGTTTGGATATCTCTCTTTTCTTGGAGCTTCATTATTGGCATAATTTGGTGATTAGATATACTCTTTACACATGTAAATAATATTTTCATGTGTATTCTTGTTATTTACTTCAATATATTGATGTTGATGGGATTTTCGCTATACTAGATCTGAAATTTACTGCTTTTATTATGCGAAATTGTGGAGTCTTTTGCAATGTTGCGTCATCTCATGTATCATGTGTGAAAGGCTTAATGTTCCTAGAGATTGTTTCTATTGAACACATCTTGATAAGTCATCCATTATTCCAAATTGAAGTATAAATTCTTCTAGTAGTTGCTCCCATGCACTAATTGCCATGCGAAGTTGTCTAGAAGGCTCCTTGATTGGATGTAGTTCCTTTAAATCACAAATTTCATCTTGACTCCATCTTCCCAATTTCTCTCACCTTCCCCTCTTTTTCTAGGTCTAGCCTCCATATGTCAACTAGAGCATCACTTTTCTCATGATTTAGCAATCAAAATAATTCAATCTCTTTCCCACAACTATGTTGGTGTGTCCTCAAGGAGCCCTCAAAATTTCACAAAATTCCAACGGTAGGATCTTATATATATAATATTTCAAGCCCTAGCTCGAAGATCAATTCTTGACCTTGGTTTCCCATTGGCTAGTGACCTTAATGGGATCATAGCATCAAATCATCAAAAGAAGATTATTTCTTTGATCCCCTTCCTTTCGCTAATTAGGTCAAGTACATCCTTGATTGATCAACTCCATATCTTGACCTATTTCGAGTCCACTTGGCCCTTTGCGGTTCCGCAACTTGTTGACTCCAATTCCACAAAGATCACTTAGAAGCCAAGCATTCATAAGCCCTAGCTCGAAGATCAATTCTTGGCCTTGGTTTCCCATTGGCTAGTGGCCTCAATGGGATCATAGCATCAAATCATCAAAAGAAGATTATTTCTTTGATCCCCTTCCTTTCTCTAATTAGGTCAAGTACATCCTTGATTGATCAACTCCATATCCTAACCTATTTCAAGTCCACTTGGCCCTCTGTGGTTCCGCAGCTTGTTGACTCCAATTCCATAAAGATCACTTAGAAGCCAAGCATTCATAAGGCCTTTGAGATTAAGGGCTTCCTTAACAAAGCATACTCCCAAACCCTATCCTCAAAAGCCCTTTGAGCCCTTCCTAGAAAGCCCATCACCTTGCTTCTAAAGCAAGCAACCCATTTAATTGAGTCTCTCTTGCGAATAGGCTTGTGAGTCACTTCCTTATCTTATCATTGACTATATATATTCTAGTGATTCCTCACATACTGAGACTCCTCCCATCGGTGAAAGTCCGTTAAGAGCAAGGAGCCTTCGCTGAGGTGACAGTGCGCTATCGCTCCATTGTTGCCCTCAACCTAGTAGTTGCTCTATCAGATCACCTCCTAGGACCCTTGCTAGTTTGGGAGGTAACAGGGTTAAAATGAGTGGCGAGGAGTGATGTTTATGGTGTCAGGAAGCAGGACCATGCAACCAAAATTATGATTTCCCATGTAGCGCCAACCCTAAAGCTAATGGCCAGTAAAGGAGATCCCATAGGACTAGGATACAAAGCTAACTACTGAATCGCGCAAAGGAGACAAGAGTACAAACCTAGCCCACTCTTTCCACCAAATTCCCCCAGCAATTCATGCCCAAAAGTGTCGACGATAAGTAGGCAAAATTACTCAACTATACCAATGAAAAGCCATACCTTAGGGGTCGGGAGACCCACCTTCAAACATATGATCATAACAGATGGGCGAGGGACCACATGGCTGGCTCAAGTGGCAGAGTTAGTGGCACATCGAGCTATTTGGTGGCTACAAGGGGCTACTAGCTGCCGGTTGAGGCCTATCTAGGAGATTTTTTTCTCCTATGCATACTACCCAGAAGTGGTGGGTAACAGGACCCACTTTTGAAATAATTCTAATATTTGGGGTCTATTGAAAAATACTAGCTACACTTGCCTTTGCCAAGCCGGATGGGAATGACTCAAATACAGAGCATGACTTAACGATACAAGCAACAAAGGGAACTTGGCACCCACCTGACAATATCACCTATAACGCACTCTTATAGCCATTGCAGTCTTAGTTACACACATAGAGCACACAACACACGCACTAGGATGTCATAGAGTTAGATGTCCAAGTATTGATTTTGAGATGAAAAAAGTAGACAACAAGATTCACTCAATAGCATACAATTCCTTTTGCATAAGCACGCAAACCATTAACTGCCTAATACAGAGACATACATTTCCTCTTACAGATAAGGACATCCATCAAAGCAAACAAGCACATTTTCTCATTAGTTACATTATACACAGAGACAAAAATTGATTACAGACAATGGGCATATTCTGCCCTCTAACTTGTTTATAGTTCGTGTCTCTCTATCAAGCCATCTCACTCTTCCTATTTCGGCCTACTATCCTATGTTACATGAACTCTCTTATTCCTCCTCAAGATGCCTCCTTTAGGCTACTTTTTTCTCTATTCTCGAGAGGATTCCCTCTCTCTATTCCCCCTGTCTACTCCTAGTCCATTGAGACCTCTTGTCTAGCTCCATAGAGACAAAAATTGATTACAGACAATGGGCATACTCTGCCCTCTAACTTGTTTATAGTTCGTGTCTCTCTATCAGGTCATCTCACTCTTCCTATTTCAGCCTGTTATCCTATGTTACATGAACTCTCTTATTCCTCCTCAAGATGCCTCCTTTAGGCTACTTTTTTTCTCTATTCTCGAGAGGATTCCCTTTCTCTCTATTCCCCCTGTCTACTCCTAGTCCATTGAAACCTCTTGTCTAGCTCAAACTGTACAGACATATGTATCTTCCTATTGGGCTAGAAAATATCTCAACATAATAAAGCTAAGTTGGGCACCTATTAACATCTAAATCTGACACTTGTTAAATTTATGAAGGACCACTTGGCCCAAAACACGAACTCGTCAAACAACCTAAAAACCCAACTTCCTCTAGAACTTGGGCACTTGTAATTACATTAGTTTGCCTAATTTTACAATTGACATTGGAGGGAAACATCTTTCACTTTGGGAAATTTCATGACCCCCTCAAGGTCTAGACAAAAATGAGCTGCCTTGGGTTGATGCCCCTGAATTAGACTCCCCAAGTCAAAAAATTTCATGACCTCCAGATCATGTGCTACAACTGTTGCAATCCTCCTAGATCCAAATGCTTATATTGTTGATGTTCACAGATTTGTCCAAATTGTTCTGTTGTTGTCTTCTCAGTCCCAGACTTTGTTGTGCTATTGTACATTCATCCATCAATGTTGTTTTGTTACTATTGTTGATTCAAATCCTCCAAACTTCCAAATCTTATGTTGTTGTTTCCCACTTGCTGCTTTATTGACAAAGTCTCCTACAATCAACCAGATGTTGTAGCTGACTACTCCCTCTTCTCCATTGTTGCATTTCTTTGGTACCTCCTTCATCAACATCTCCAACTTGTCCATTTCAGTGGCCAACTTATTCTCTCGATGGTCCAAACTTTTGGTACCATTCACCCTCAATAATGCCTTCAAAAATTTTAGGGCTTCATCATATAATTCCCATTCTTCATCATAAAAATTTGACATCCTTTTCCATTGTTTCCCTATGGAAGATAGACATAAAACGAGTCTGTTGCAGCAATCAATTTTTGGTTCGTTTCCATTGCTACCCTCAACAAAAGACACGATTTCATTAATTGCAGTTTGTTGGTTTCTTTTCAAAACAAGTTTCTGCTCCATGTTCTTGGGATGAAAATGTTAGTTTTTGTAGCACGAGACAAGTGTTCTAGTCTCAATTTATGTCTTAGAGACTAAGGAACATGAGATCTTGAAAATCCAGAAAAGGTTTCATGAGATAATCTTGCAAAACACCTTAATTAAGTTAATTAGCGATCATTTAAATTTTTCCTAAGTTATTTTGCCTAAGTCTAACTTAGGAAAACTGGTAATAGTAACTAATTAAGGAAAGGTGAAAAAGCTCTAGAAGCTCTTTCAGTTGCCAAGGGAATTGGTTCCTAATTGAGTGTAGTTGTTTAATTATTTTTATTTTCTATGTTTTTAAAGGAAACAAGAGAAATTGTGAATATTGTAATCAGATCTACTTCTAAGGAGAGATCTTGAGAATGTTGGGTGAGTTAGAGAGATTTTAGAGTTAGTTAAATCTCTTAGAGGGTAAGTGGATCTAGAAAGCCTATAATAGGGGTTTGTTGAGGATTTTATGGATCTAGACTAATTGTAGTTCAGAATCCTCTTTATTATAATTATGTAAACTGAAGACAAATGTATGTAGGAGGACTATTAGGATAATTGAGAGGATAGGCAGAGCCACGGCCAAGTATGGCCATAAGAAAATAAGGGCCAATTGTATTGTAAATTAGGTCGGAGGGCTAAAAGGCCTCATATGCAATGATTATGTACAGATTGTGTGAGTATTAATGAAATTAGTCACTCGATTCGAGTGTGAAAAAAAACTGTGTGAATCCTTTATCTCTGTGTAGAATTGAAACCCTGTATAAGATATTGTTTCGAGTGAAGTCAGTGTTGCAGGTGTAGTCAAAGCATAGGAGGGAGAAGTTTTAGATGCGGAGTGCGAGAATGCAAACAAGGTTGAGAATCCCTTTATAGTGGGGTAATTTTAATTGATCGTTGATCAACACAGTGGATCAACAATCTAGTTCAATAAAAAATGCACGGAGCAATCAGAGTCACATAGCATAAGCAATCAAAGTGGCATAGCCGCAGAGAGGATATTCATATAAGAAGAGAAGAAAGCGTAAATAAGTGTTGCATGTTGAGAAATGGCAACAAGAAATTCCAGTTTAATTTGTCCTTGAATTAAACTGTGAATTAAAATCAAATTCTATTCTCAGAGCAACTTGTAAATAGTTAATTGAGTTTAACTAACTTAATTAGCTAAGGATTTTTGAGTTGGAAGTCTTTTGGAAGTCATGTAAGTGTTCTCCCTAAATTTTAGCGTTCTAGTATGAGTTTAGATTGAGCTGTAATGTTATAGTCAATTAAACTAGTTCTAACTGTTTGTTGAACTAGTAGAGGATTAGCAGTCAATTAGTGCACTAGTGCATCCACAAGTGCTACTCCACATAACTGAAGATTCACTCATCGAAAACTCATGCATGTCAGTTCTGAGAAAGACCCAGTTGAGACTAGAGTGCAGGGATGGTGTACTATCAGTTGTATGATTTACAGAGTTGTAAATATCATGCATGCAATCAAGAACAGGACATAATTAGGATTCAGCAATTTTGGAAGCATGAATTCCCTTTAAATACAGGCTATTCATCCTAGGAATTGCGCAAAGAAATAGGGGCTTGGCAAGTAGTGGAAATTGGCTAAGTGTTGGCTAACAACAGGATTGTGAGGTAGAGAGTTGAGCATACTTGTGCGGAATTGTTCTTGTGAGAACAAGCTTTGTATCTTCACTCATATTTCTGATTAATCCAATACAGATAGGCGGGGTTTTGAGCAATGGCTTTCCCCAAAAAAACGTATTGTGTTATGCACCATTAATTTATCTTCTTCTTGTTCATATTGTTTTCATCGATCTATTGGCTTCCTCTGGTTGAAAATAGAAGTAGATTCTTGTCCTGTGCTTTAGTAAATTGCATGAGCTTGTGAATCTACAGGAAAATCTACATGGTATCGGAGTTGAATTCAATATACTAGAGGAGATTTCAAAGTTTTGAATTTTGGGTTACAGGTGAAATTCAAATTTGCAATACATACTTCAAGATTAGCGAGATATAAGAAGGGATCAATGTGGTGATGGAGGATACACCAGTGCAGATACTCAGCTGCCCAGGCAATTCAATTTTCTCAGTGGCAAAGATTCAACAGAGAGGATAGAGCCAAAGGGTGAGTAGCAGGTGATAAAAGAGGGTAGCAACATTCCAGGAGGAAATATTCCAGTCCCAAGAAGAGGTAGTGAGAGGAAGGCTGAAATCCCCAGAGATTTTGCACAAGCACTGCACAGAGGGTGATGCAGAAGGCTCAACATGTGGGCAGGGAGGACATTTCAGTAGCAGAAATTAGTTGTGGGATGAGAGAAAAATCTCACAATAATTTTGCCAGTATTTTCCTCAGATTAGATTTCTAGTAGGGCATCTAAATTATTGTACTCAAAATTGTTGTTGAAGAATAATAATAAAACCCTCATCCATTGCACCATTTATTCCCACTTTAGGTTTTTCCGGTGTCAATTGTCCAAAAATAACCGTGTCAAAATTCTTATGTGTGTGCTAGAATTTCTCCGTTTCCAATATTTTATTTTCCGCAGTATTTTTATGGTGAAGGTTGTAGTTATGATTTTATTCATTGCTTGTCAGAGCAAATAAACTGCATAATTTAATTTACAGTTAGGAGAATAATTTCCAGTTATTGCAATAGATGAAATTTTCACATGGTATCAGAGCATAAGTGATCAGCCAGAAGCTCAGAAGCAAAGGAAAGAATTTCGCTGCTCAGAAGGAGCAGTGGACTGAAATTCTTGAGGCAGCGCAATTCATTACCAGGGAAGCCGAGTTGGTTGGGGAAATTCAATTTTTCAATGCAGGAGGCAGAAAAAATTTGAAACTCCCAAATCAATGATTCCAGCAGGCAGAGAGAGTTGCAGCAACTCATTTTTTCGCTGAGCAAATTCCTGGTTGGATGCAAAGGGTTTTGTTGTAGGTTGCAGAAGCAAAATTAGCGTCAGGAGGGGAAGAGGAATAGCACACAGGATGGCCATGGATCGATTTGATATCCAGGGAGCTTCAGAATTGTCTTCCAGATTGGAGGATGAATTTGCTTGCTTACCAAGCTTAGCTTCACATGGTGTCTAGTATATAGACAGTGGAGCGTCAACTCATATGACATGGGTTAGAGAATTTTTCTCTAGCTACAAGGAGGAGCAGATGGACTTCCAGATTACGATGGGAAACAGAACTAAGTGTACTCCAGTGAGGCAGGAACAAACACCAGCACTACAGATGTCCTATAAGTGCCAGGATTGGGTACGAACTTGATTTCAATATCCCAGTTACAGGATAAGGGATATATATCCACTGCGTAGGGAAGAGAGTGTTTAATAAACACTCAAGCTGCAAGAAGGTAAGACAGATTGGAGTTTGAAGCAACAGATTGTACAGGTTGCAGCTTGACCCTCCAATGGCACTGATAGACAATGACAATAGCGGTGGGAAGGATTTGAATGAGTTATGGCATAGGAGAATGGGACATCTACACCATGGAGCACCCAAGATGCTCAAGGAAACAGTAACAAGGCTTCGAGACTCATGAGAGGCACACACATGTGTGCATACTGAAGAAAGCTCTATACGGACTCAAGCAGACTCCCAGGGCATGGTATGGTCGGATTGACAGCTACTTGCAGCAAATGGGATTTGTCAAGAGTGACATGGATCCAAGCCTTTACTATTTGATGGTAGAGGGTGAGCCACTCATCCTAGTTTTTTATTTGGATGATCTTTTTCTGACAGGATCATCAGGGCTCATAGAGGACTACAAGAGGAACCTGGCAGTAGGGTTTGATATGAAGGATTTGGGGTTGATGAACTATTTCCTAGGATTGTAAGTGTGGCAGAAGGATGGAGAGATCTTCTTTGGGCAAGGAAGATACGCTACATATATTCTGAAGAGGTTCAGAATGCAGGATTGTAGACCCATGTCTACACCCATGATCACCAACTGGAAGGAGATAGATGCATCAAATGACAAGGATGTCAACCCCACCTTGTATAGACAGCTTATTCAGCCTCTCATGTATTTGGTCAACACTAGGCCAGATATTTGCTTCGCAGTCAATACTCTCAATCAATTCATGGTAGAGTAGAAGTGGGTACATTGGGCAACAGTGAGGCATATCTTGAGGTATGTGTGCGGCACAGTCAAGTATGGGTTGAGATATACCCAAGGGGATGATATCAGACTATGTGGGTTCACGGATGTAGATTGGGCAGGCAGTTCAGTGGATAGGAAAAGTACCTCTGGGTACTGCTTCAGCGTTGAATCAGGGATGGTTTTGTGGTGCAGCAGGAAGCAGAATTCGGTAGCTCTGAGCTTTGCAGAAGCAGAGTACATGGCAACAAGCACAGCTACATGTGAAGCAATATGGCTTTGGAAGTTGCTAGTAATCTTGTTCAAGCAGGGGACGGAGGTGACCAGAGTATACTGTGATAATCAAAGTTGCATGATGCTCTCTGAGAATCCAGTGTTTCATGACAGGTCAAAACACAAATATTTTGTGTCATTTCATCAGAGATTGTGTACAATGTGGGACAATCCAGCTACAATATGTTCCCACAAAAGAGCAGTTTGCAGACATACTCACAAAATCTCTAGGGAGAGCTAAGTTCGTCTATTTCAGAGAACATATGAGTATGGTGGAGAACCCATTCTAGGTGCAAGGACAAATTTTCAGTTGCAAATGTTGCAGTTGCAGCAGCAAGAAATGAGAGGGAGTTGGAGTGCAGACGTTGCAGTTGCAGCAGCAACAAATGAGACGGAGTTGGAGTGCAGATGCAATGTTGGCAGAGTATGGCAATGTCAGTGGCAGCACAGATGCAGCATCAAAGTTACGCAGTAGGTGGTGGGCAGCAGCATCAGACATCAACAGCGTGATAGTAGATGATACAGAGACAAAGTGTTGTGGCAAGGTGTGTAGCACTAGAACACATTCCTCACTAAGAGGGAGTGTTAGTTTTTGTAGCATCGGAAGTGTTCTAGCCACGAAATTTGGTGGAGAGGCTAGAATGCGTGAGATATCCAAAACCCGGAAATCGTCTATGGAAATCCCACCTAGAAGTGTCTCAATTAGATTATTAGTCGTTTTTTAAATATTTCCTAAGTCTAAACATAGGGAATATTGTTAATTAATCAGTATTAATTGAGATAAGGTGAGAATCATCTAGAAACTCACACGGATTGATCCAAAAATTATCTAAGCCATTGATTAAGATTTAATCTTGCTCGTTGGAGTCCCAACAGGAACATATAAGAAGGGATCGATGTGGTGATGGAGTATACACCAGCGCAGATACTCAGTTGCCCAAGCAATTCGATTTTCTCAATGGCTGAGATTTAGCAGAGAAGACAGAGCCAAAGCGTGAGTAGTAGGTGATAGAGGAGGGTAGCAGCGTTCTAGGAGGAAATATTCCAGTCTCGGGAAGAGGCAATGAGAGAAAGGCCAAAATCCCTGGATATTTTGCGCAAGCACAACACAGAGGGTGACGTAGAAGGCTCAGTTTGTGCCTAGGGAGGCAATTTCGGTGGCAAAAATTAGCGATGGGGTGAGAGAAAATTCTCCCAATAATTTTTCCAGTATTTTCCTCATATTAGATTGCTAGTAGGACATCTAAATTATTGTACTCAGAATTGTTGCTAAAGAATAATAATAAAACCCTCATCTGCTGCACCAGTTTTCCCACATTGGGTTTTTCCGGAGTCAATTGTCCAAAAATAACTGTCAAAATTCTTACGTGCGTGGTAATATCTCAGTTTCCAGTATTTTATTTTCTACAGCATTTTTATGGTGAAGAATGTATTTGTGATTTTATTCATTGTTTGTTGTAGAAAATAAACAACATAATTTACATTTACATTTAGGAGAATAATTTCTAGTTGCAATAGATGAAATTTTCAGAAAAAACATGCTTCCCCGTTGATCCAGGTGGATATTGGTGGCCACCCACCAAGTCCACTTGGACCCTCACCATTGTTTCTTTCAGCCTTTCAGTTTCCTTAATTGTAGCACAGTTTACTATTTTTAGCAATTTTTCGAGTCGTGAACTTCGGAGCCGTTTTGAGGCCCTAAACGATATTTTTCGGGCAAATTGGGAGCAACATGGGTGCATGGACCGATGTTGCTCTTCCCAAAGTCGTAGTTCTTAGATAGATCTTTCTAGCGAGATATTGTGGGCGTCAAACAGAGATCATATGCCAAAGTTACGACCCCGGGAAGTTGATGTACCAATTTCCCCAAATGGGGCCCACAGTTTGGCGTTTCATCTTCTAGGGTTAGGTTTTTGGATGTTTAGGGTTTTCCATTGTTTCTCAACAATAAATAGGCCTTTGAGCCTCATTGTAACATAGTTCAGAGGCATGTAGTCGTCACATCTCTTCTCAGAGATAAGCTACCATCGCCCTAGCTAGTTTATTTCCATTTTTGTTTGTAAGCATATTTCAGTATTTCACAGTAATGAAATGAAGTATTATTTTTGCTGCATCTCTATCTGTATGGTTATATCTGTAATTTGTTGCGTTCCTATTTAAATCCGGATCAGTGGTATCAAAGGCGGTCTGCTCTTTCTCTGTCTTTCTTTGCATGTCCCCAATGAGGTCGGGATATAAGGAGTTATGGCTTGAACTAGTCAAACCTTTGCAAGACCAGCCTCGCAAATCCCGACGGCCTCCCATGGCAGATGAAAAGAAAGACGAAGGGCTAGGAGATCCTATCAAAATCTTGCTCGAAGAGGCCCTCGAACAACAAAGGAACGCGATGATGGACAACTTTGCCCAGATCCTTCAGTGGCTACCCAGAGGCGACACATCTACTTCCAACAGTTACTCTGGAAGCGCCACATCCTTCAAGGTACAATTTAACTTCAACATTCCCATATTTGAGGGTTAGATAGATGCAGACGCAGTATAAATGGTTAAATTTGCTAGAAGGGTATTTTTATGTTCATGATTTTTCCCGCCGGGAAAAGATTACTTTCACTCTTCTGAAAGCCGCCCCCCACGTCAAGGACTGGTGGGAAACCTATTGCGAGCAGAAGTATGAAAGTACGACCTCACTATTTTCAGCCGCACCAACTTGGAATTCATTCCGAACTGCCATCAACAAGCAGTGCTACCTTGTCGGAAGCTATGAGGATCAATACATAAAGTGGACCACGCTACGGTAAGGAAGGGACCAAGACATGCCAGAGTTTACCGATATTTTCCATACCCTTCGCACAAATTTGGGTATCAAGGATTCGGAGCAGCATTTGGTACTCAAATACCGCGGCTACCTGCACAGGTACATCTAGGAAGAAATAGAATTCCTGAACATCTCCTCGCTCTGCACGGCATACCGATATGCCGTCAAGATCGAGCAAAAGTTTAAACAGAAGAAGCGAGACTTTGGATCTGCGAATCCGAAGCAAGGGAAAGGTGCCCCCAAACCGCAGAACAAAGGACAAAGCCAAGCCGGGGCGGCCCAAGACAAACCACCAAATCTGCAGGCAAAGAACAACACTGCGAAGCCAAAAAAGGACACGTGAAAGTGGTGTGAGTTCCATAAAAGCTCCACTCACAACACAAGTGAGTGTCGGGCCAAGTAGTCACTGGTGGCTGAACTAAAGGTTTCAGAATCAAATGCATGTTCCGACTTTGAGTCAGAACCCGACAAGGGGAATGACAAAGGGAAGCAGATTATCGATGCGGAGCCCAACGCCACCATTGCCACCACGAAGATCCAGAAGGAGGAACCTGAAGATCTCGAGGAGGAGGAGTGTCTCTTCCACTCCCAGATGTGGGTAAAGGGCTTCCCGCTACAGTTCATTGTCGACAGCGGCAGCCAAAAGAACCTCATTTCGGCAGAGGTCGTGAAGCGGTTGGGCTTACCGACCACAGCACATCCACAACTGTACACCATCAGGTGGCTTCACCAAGGATGGGATCTTCACGTGAGCCAGCAATGTCGCCTTCCATACAACATCAAGCCCTTCACGGATGACGCATTATGTGATGTTGCTCCCCTTGATGTTTGTGATGTATTATTAGGACACCCATACTTGTGGAAGCGACATGTTGTGTATGAATCAAGGCCCTGTGCTGTTATTGTTACTTTGGGAAATAAGTTGTACAGGATACCGAAGGTAGCACCGCCTACCACCATCTCTTTGGTTACTGCAAAACATGCAGTAAGCTCATTTCCAAAACTGGGAAATTTGTTTTCCTGATGATACACCCTCAAGGAAAGAAGAAGACGGTGGCCACGACCTCCAGACAGGGCCCCTCTGCACGACAACTACAGATGAACAAGGTCGTGGAGGAGTACGAGGACATCTTCACCTCCCCCACAGGGGTTCCTCTGCACTGTCAGGTCAAGCACTCCATCGATCTGACGCCGGGTGTGTCGCTGTCCAATGGACCAACCTATCAGCGCTCCGTTCTAGAGAATGATGAAATCAAGAGGCGGATTCAGGAGTTGCTGCAGAAAGGTCACATCCGTCCAAGTTCATCGCCCTGTGGGAGCCCGATTGTGTTGGTACAGAAGAAGGATGGGACTTGGAGACTCTGTATTGACTATCGGGCGCTGAACAAGATCACTGTCCATAATAGGTACCCGATCCCACTGATTGATGACCTCCTGGACCAACTGAAGTGGGCAAAATATTTCAACAAATCGATTTGAAGTCAGGATATAACCAAGTACCAATCGAACCCTCCGATGTGTGGAACACTGCCTTCAAAGCCAAGGAGGGCCTTTTCAAATGGTTGGTTATGCCTTTCGGACTGAAGAATGCTCCTACAACCTTCATGAGGCTAATGGATGACATCTTGCGGCCATTCACCAACTCATTTGTACTGGTATACTTGGATGACATCCTGATCTTCAGCCAGAGTTGAGAAGAGCACCTCCATCACATCCGACAAGTTTTCCAAACATTGCAGCAACACAAATTATGTGCCAATTTGGAGAAATGCACTTTTGGCATGACCCAGGTTCAGTATCTGGGATGCATTATTGATGAACGGGGAGTGCATGTGGATCAAACCAAGATCCAATTCGTTCGGGATTGGCCATCTCCAACCACTCTGACAGAGCTCCGTAACTTTCTAGGTCTTGTCAACTTCTACTGCAGGTTCGTGTTGGGATTTTCTCATATCACTTGGCCCTTGAGTCAAATCACCAAGGGAGAAGCGAAAGCAAAATTCTTTTGGTATAAATCTCAAGAAAAGGCATTCACAGAGTTGAAAGATCGCCTCTACTCGGCACTAGTGCTCGCATTACCAGACTTGCAACAACTATTTGAGGTCGAGACAGATGCCTTTGACTATGCTATTAGGGTAGTCCTTACTCAACACGGGCACCCAGTGGCATATCACAGTGAGACACTTTCAGACATAGTCTGGAAGTATCCCACTTATGACAAAGAAATGTATTCCATTGTGCAGGCCTGCCGACAATGGAAGCATTACATTTTGGGGAAGGAAACGGTCATCCACACAGACCACTGACCCCTACAGTTCATACAGACCCAAGGGAAATTGCAGAATGATCGCCATCAGAAGTGGTCCACATACTTGCAACAGTTCCATTTGAATATCAAGTATAACAAGGTTAGCACCAATAACGTTGCAAATTGCCTCAGTCGACCACCAATCATGGCGTTAACCACCATGCTCAACTCTTATGGGCACAAGACTTCTGATTGGCCATTTCTTTAAAAAAGCGACCCAGAATTCGGCCACACACACCAGACACTCTTGGAGGGTCAGCACGTTCCAGATTTTCACCTCCAGGATGCCCTGTTATGCCACCTAGGTCACCTTTGTGTTCCTTCAAGCAAGCGTGCCAAGATGATTTGGGAAGCACACTACAGTCAGGCTGCTGGGCATTTCGGGGTCGAGAAAACGGTGGTAGTACTGCATAAGTATTTCTATTGGCCAAATCTTCGACAGGATGTTGGGAAGTACATCATATCATGCACTGCCTGCACCATTGCTAAACTGACCATCAAGAAGCAAGGCCTCTATACCCCGCTGCCTACCACTAGTCGACTTTGGGAATCCATCTCCATGGATTACATGTCGGGCCTTCCTTCTACTAAGCATGGAAATGACTGTGTTTTTGTGGTCGTTGACAGGTTCTCGAAGATGGGCATTATGGTGGCCTGCAAGAAGAATATCACAGCAGAAGCTACTGCTAAAATCTTCTTTGAGCGAGTGTAGGTACACTTTGGGATACCACAGTCTATCATCTCAGATCGAGACAAGTTCCTTAGTACATTTTGGTCCAATCTCTGGTCGATGTTGGACAGCAAACTCACTAAGTCCATAGCCTTCCATCCTCAAACTTATGGCTAGACAAAGGTTGTCAACAGGACGATCGTACACATTCTGCGCATGTACAACTCAAAGCATCCATGCACATGGGATGAGAGCCTCCCCTATGTTCAACACAGCTACAACCGAGCTCTCCATAGCTCGATTGGCCATAGCCCTTTTCAAATGGACCTGGGATTCCAGCCACTATGTCCCATTGATGTGGCCATGCCATTTGCAACTACTCACGCAAATTCGGCTCATGTCCAATCTGAAACAGATAAGGCAAATAGCTTCATTGAGCACATCCAACATATTCGCTAGCAGGTCCATGACATTCTGGAGAAATCAAATGCCAAGTACAAGTAGCGACATGATCAACATCGGGTGCCACACAAGTTTCAGGTGTGGCGACCAAGTCTAGTTGCATTTGCAAAAGGAAGCCTTACGGAGCCTATCAAAAACTCAGACCACTCTGATATGGTTCCTTACACCATACCAAGGTTGTGGGAGACAATGCATTTGAGCTCAGCATTCCCCCATTCCTTGGCCTGCACCCAATGTTCCAATGTAGACCGCTTTGCCATACTTTCCACCATTATTAGACACATCCGACATTGCAGAACAATTCACACCCACAGAGTTAAATCCAGATTGCATGGAACAAGCTGCAACTGATCGGATCATGGACACACAGATCAAGCACACTTGCCAGCGGAATATCCAACTGTATCGAGTTGTCAAAGCAGGCCAACTCCTTCACCAAGGCAAGTGGCTCACCAGGGACCAAGTTCAGCAGAAGTTTTCTCATCTTATGGAGGAACTCAACGCAATGGGGACCACTGCTTCCTAAGGGGGGAGGAATGATCCAGGTGGATATTGGTGGGCACCCACCAAGTCCACTTGGACCCCCACCATTGTTTCTTTTAGCTTTTCAGTTTCTTTAATTGTAGCACCATTTACTATTTTTAGTAGTTTTCCGGGTCCTGAACTTCCAAAACCGTTTTGAGGACCTAAACGATGTTTTTTGGGAAAATGTCTGGTATGTGTAGCCGAATTCTGGGTCACTTTTGTAGAGAAGTGGCCAATCAGAAGTCTCGTGCCCACAAGAGTTGAGCACCGTAGTTAACACCACGATCGGTGATTGATTGAGGCAATCTACAACATTATTGATGTTGCCCTTCTTATACTTGATATTCAAATGGCACTGTTGCAGGTATGTGGATCACTTCTGATGGCGATCATTCTGCAATTTCCCTTGGGTCTGTATGAACTGCAAGGGTCGGTGGTCTGTGTGGATGACCGTTTCCTTCCCCAAAATGTAATGCTTCCATTGTCGACAGGCCTGCACAATGGAATACATCTCTTTGTCATAACTGGGATACTTCCAGACTGTGTCTGAAAGTGTCTCCCTATGATATGCCACTGGATGCCCGTGGGGAGAAATGATCCAGGTGGATATTGGTGGGCACCCACCAAGTCCACTTGGACCCCCACCATTGTTTCTTTTAGCTTTTCAGTTTCCTTAATTGTAGCACCATTTACTATTTTTAGCAGTTTTTCGGGTCCTGAACTTCCGGAGCCGTTTTGAGGCCCTAAACGATGTTTTTTGGGAAAATGTCTAGAATGTGTGGCTGAATTCTGGATCGCTTTTGTAAAGAAGTGGCCAATCAGAAGTCTCATGTCCACAAGAGTTGAGCACGGTGGTTAACACCATGATCGGTGATTGACTAACGCTATCTGCAACATTATTGGTGTTGCCCTTCTTATACTTGATATTCAAATGGAACTGTTGCAGGTATGTGGACCACTTCTGATGGCGATCATTCTGCAATTTCCTTTGGGTTTGTATGAACTGCAAGGGTCGGTGATTTGTGTGGATGACCGTTTCCTTCCCCAGAATGTAATGCTTCCATTGTCGACAGGCCTGCATAATGGAATACATCTCTTTGTCATAAGTGGGATACTTCCAGACTGTGTCTGAAAAAGTCTTACTGTGATATGCCACTGGATACCGGTGTTGAGCAAGAACTGCCCCAATAGCATAGTCAGAGGCATCTATCTCGACCTTAAATGGTTGTTGCAAGTCTGGTAATGTGAGCACTGGTGTCGAGCAAAGGTGATCTTTCAACTCTGTGAATGCCTTCTGTTGAGATTCAGACCAAAAGAATTTTGCTTTCGCTCCCCCCTTGGTGACTTGACTCAAGGGACAAGTGAGATGACAAAATCCCAACACGAACCTGCGGTAGAAGTTGGCAAGACTTAGAAAGCTATGAAACTCTGTCAGAGTGGTTGGAGATGGCCAATCCCAAATGACTTGGATCTTGGCTGGATCCACATGCACCCCCTGTTCATCAATAATGTATCCTTGATACTGAACCTGGGTCATGCCAAAAGTGCATTTCTCCAAATTGGCACATAACTTATGTTCTCGTAGTGTTTGGAGAACCTGTCGGATGTGGTGGAGGTGCTCTTCCCAACTCTGGCTGAAGATCAGGATGTCATCCAAATATACCACTACAAATGAGTTGGTGAATGGCCGCAAGATGTCATCCATTAGCCTCATGAAGGTTGCAGGAGCATTCGTTAACCCGAAACGCATAACCAACCATTCGAAAAGGCCCTCATTGGCTTTGAAGGCAGTCTTCCACACATCGGAGGGTTCCACTGGTACCTAGTGATTACCTGACTCCAAATCGATCTTGTTAAAATATTTTGCCCCCTTAAGTTGGTCTAGGAGGTCATCAATCTGTGGGATCGGGTACTTATTATGGGCAGTGATTTTGTTCAGTGCCTGATAGTCAATACAGAGTCTCCAAGTCCCATCCTTCTTTTGTACCAACACGATCGGGCTCCCACAGGGTGATGAGCTCGGACGGATGTGACCTTTTTGCAACAGCTCCTAAATCTGCCTTTTGATATCATCGTTCTCCAAAACGGAGTGCTGATAGATTGGTCCATTGGGCAGCGGTGCACTTGGGGTCAGATCTATGGAGTGCTTGACCTGACAATGCAAAGGAACCCCTGCGAGGGAGGTGAAGATGTCCTCGTACTCCTCCACGACCTTGTCCATCTGTAGTTGTCGTGTGGAGGGGCCCTCTCTAGAGGTCGTGGCCACCGTCCTCTTTATTCCTTGAGGGCGTATCATCAGGAAAACAAATTTCCCGGTTTTGGAAATGAGCTTACTGCATTGTTTTGCAGTAACCAAAGAGATGGCAGTAGGCGGTGCTACCTCTGGTATCCTGTACAACTTATTTCCCAAAGTAACAATAAGCACGAGGGCCTTGATTCATACACAACATGTCGCTTCCACAAGTATTGGTTGTCCTACATTCCTTTAATAATTACATCACAAACTTCAAGGGGAGCAATGTTCACACATACCTCATCCGTGAAAGGGTGATGTTGTATGGAAGGTGACACTGTTGGCTCACACGAAGATCCCGTCCTTGGTGAAGCCACCCGATGGTGTACGGTTGTGGATGTGCTGTGGTCGGTAAGCCCAGCCGCTTCATGACCTTTGCCGAAATGAGGTTCTTTTGGCTCCCGCTGTCGACAATGAACTGTAGCGGGGAGCCCTTTACCCACATCTGGGAGTGGAAGAGATGCTCCTCCTCCTCTGGATCTTCTTCCTTCTGGATCTTCGTGGTGGCAACAATGGCGTTGGGCTCCGCAACGAGAATCTGCTTCCCTTTGTCATTCCCCTTGTCGGGTTCTCACTCAGAGTCGAAACATGCATCTGATTCTGAAACCTTTAGTTCGGCCACCAGGGACTGCTTGGCCCGACACTCACTTGTGTTGTGAGTGGAGCTCTTATGGAACTCACACCACTTTCCCGTGTCCTTTTTTGGCTTCGCGATGTTGTTCTTTGCTTGCAGCTTTGGCGGGTTGTCTTGGGCCGCCCCGCCTTGGCTTTGTCCTTTGTTCTGCGGTTTGGGGGCACCTTTCCCTTGCTTCGAATTCGCAGATCCAAAGTCTCGCTTCTTCTGTTTATACTTTTCCTCGACCTTGACGGCATATCGGTATGTCGTGCCAAGCGAGGAGATGTTCAAGAATTATATTTCTTCCTGGATGTACTTGTGTAGGCAGCCGCAGTATTTGAGTACCAAATGCTGCTCCGTATCCTTGATACCCAACTTTATGCGAAGGGTATGGAAAATATTCATAAACTCCGGCACATCTTGGTCCCTTCCTTGCCGCAGCGTGGTCCACTTTATATATTGATCCTCACAACTTCCGACAAGGTAGTACTGCTCCTTGATGGCATCGCGAAATGAATTCCAAGTGGGTGCAGCTGAAAATAGTGAGCCTGTACTTTCATCCTTCTGCTCGTAGTAGGTTTCTCACCAATCCTTGACATGGGAGGTTGCATTGAGAAGAGCGAAAATAATCTTTTCCTAACTGGACAAGTCATGAACAGAAAAATAACCCTCTAGCAGATTTAACCATTTATCGACGGCATCTATGTCTATATGACCCTCGAATATGGGGATTTCATAATTAACTTATACCTTAAACGGTGTGGCGTTTCCAAAGTAACTGTTGGAAGCCGATGTGTCGCCCCTGGGTAGCTGCTGAAGTATCTGGGCAAAGTTGTCCATCATCGCGTTCCTTTGTCGCTCGAGGGCTTCTTCGAGCAAGATTTTGATAGGATCTCCTGCCCCCTCGTCTTTCTTTTCATCCGCCGTGGGAGGCTGTCGGGATTTGCAAGGTTGTTCCTGCAAAGGTTCGACCAGTTCAAGCCCTAATTCCTTATATCCCAACCTCGTTGGGGACATGCAAAGAAAAACAGAGAAAAAACACAGATCGCTCTGATACCAGTGATCCGGATTTAAACAGGAATGCAACAAATTACAGAGAAAACCATAAACACAAAGATGCAGTGGAAATAATACTTCATTTCATTAATGTAAAATACTGAAATATGCTTACAAACAAGAATGGAAATAAACTAGCTAGGGCGATGGTAGCTTATCTCTGAGATGAGATGTGGTGGCTACATGTCTTTGAACTGCCTTACAATGAGGCTCAAGGGCCTTTTTATTATTGAACAATAAGAGCAAACCCTAAACAACCAAAACCCTAACCCAAGGAGATGCAACACCAAGAGTTTATGGGCCCTGTTGTGGTGAGTTGGATAGCCAACTTCCCGGGGTCGCGACTTGGTCATATTATCTCCGTTTGACGCGCATGATAGCCCATTGGAAAGATCTCTCCGAGGATTACAACGGAAGAGACGATTTTAGCCAGAAAATCGCTAGCAGTAGATTTCCAAAAAAACGTCGTTTAGGGCCTTAAAACAGCTCCGAAAATTTAGGTAGATTTCCAAAAAAACATCGTTTAGGGCCTCAAAATGGCTTCGGAAGTTTAGGACCTGAAAAACTGCTAAAAATAGTAAACTGTGCTACAATTAAGGAAACTGAAAAACTGAAAGAAGCAATGGTGGGGGGTCCAAGTGGAATTGGCGGGTAGCCACCAATATCCACTTGGATCATCCTCCTCCTTGAGCTTCGACCCACTATTGTTGCTTCCGTCAAATTTAACCTTGGTTAAGTCTCTCCTCAGCTCCTCTTGTTTTAGAGTTGCCCACATCTCATCCCAATTTGGCAATGTTGCTCTGCCCAGGATACTCTGGACAAAGACTTGCCACTAATTTGAGACAAAATTAAGGGCCAGTGTTACCAACTCTGAGTCTTGAGGTTTATGCCCCGTAGCAGACAATTCATCACGGGTCTCCTTGAACTTCGTGAGGAATGGATCCACACACTCCCCCTTCTGCATCTAAGCAAATCTCAACTTCTGCTCCAAGTACATCTTTCACTGCTCGGAATATCCCTAATATAACGTAGCCAAAACATCCCACATCTCCTTCGTAGTCCCTCTGCTAGCGACATGACACACAATGTGATCCTTTCCTCCATCAAGGATCATCCTCTTGGCGTTCGCCATTTCTGATCTGTACTTATTCAATGGATCTGCTTCTGCAGGGACAACCACCATGCTGTCAACATGTCTTAAGGGCATTATCATCTAGAAGGAATGACATTCTAGCCTTCCAGATGGCATAGTTGGATGCTCCTTCCAACTTGTACTGATCCCTCAAGCCACTGGTTGCCATTTTTGCCACAAATGTTGAATGACCTCCTCTCTCCTTTGTGCTGCTATTGGCCTATAGCTTACGCACTCCCTACTGGAGCTAGTAAAATTGTTGTCCCTTACTGTTGCTCAGCTCTAGAGAATTCAAATTCCTTGGCTAGGAATTCTTTGAGGAAGAAATTCCCTTAACCATGCTTCTCCTCTTTCTTCTAACAATATTCTGCCCAGCAAACTGCCTGCAAAAAAATATGTCTCACCAACTCTCCTTACGCCAAGGCTTCAACACTACTCTTTTTGCCCTAGCAAAAAATTCGAACTGGGACTCCTCTTTGTCGACTCACTCGGAGAGACACTACCTCGAAATTTCATCCCTTCGGCTAAGAACTGCGCAAACCCTCTAGGGTTTCGAACTGCTGCCCTCCTGCAGCTTTTCAATCTCCCTCTTCTGCTCAGCACTGGGTTCTCTGGCACTGCTCTTATTGTTCCAACTACAGCTTTGATACCATGTGAAAATTCCTAAACCAGAATCCCTACTGCAACAACTGATGATATTTCTCCTACTTAGATAAACAAGTTACTTGCAGTTTCCTATGACAGATATTGAAATACATACACTGCAGCCTTCACTTAATTAATTGATATGCAGAAACAAGAGACTGAGCAAGAAAGAAAATACAACACAAATGACATCGTTATTTCTGAACAAATGTCCCCGGAAAAACCCAATGCGGGAAAACTGGTGCAGCAGCTCTGAGAGTTTTATATTATTAAGCAATAGTTTTTGAATACAACTCTGGATGCCCTCTCGGCAATCTAGTTACAGAGAAATACAACTGGCAGAGAAGAATTGTGAGATTACCTCACTCTACCCGGCAAATCCCGGTTGTTTCAACAATTGAATCAATTGTCCCTAGCTACAACTACGCTACTCCTATGCAGTAACTGCATGGGCCTACATGGAGTTCTCTAAGGCTCTGCGTCAGCTCAACTAGGAAACGTCTTGCCTTCTGGAGTAGTTTCCAACCATCCCCGCTCAGAAGTGCCAACTCCTCTACAAAACTCAGACTTCTGCGTGGGTGACTGAGCTGCCTGTGCATGAGCCCTTCTAGCTCAGTGTCAAGCTCTGTGTGGGACCTTTTGGATCAGCGTCAACCCCTATGGTGTCTCTCTATTGCGTATCCCGGGCTCTGGAGAAGATACTCCAACCCAACTATCCCTGCCCCTCAACTACAAGAAATCTACTTGATCAAAATTTCCTCCTGAGAACTTCTCACTTCAGAAATTTGATTTCTTGATCTCTCGGTGTGTTTTCCAAATGACCCTCAAGCTTCCTTAAACAATCTTCTTGTTGACATTCAATGGCCCAGATTAAAATCTAATCAATGGCTAAGATCATTTTAGCTTGATCCTCGTCTTCTTCTAGAAGTTACACCCACAATTAGATTAATACCCATTAATATTTTTAATTTCCTAAGTTTAGACTTAGGGTCTCATTAAAAAATATTAATTATTGTAATAAAATTGTCTCTATGTGGAATTTTCCAAGCCTCCCTGCAAAATTTGAGGCTTAGATCACATTCGACGCTACCCCAAATCAACAGATTAGTGGGGGGAATTTAGCGGAAAGAATGGGCTTGGCCTGTACTCTTATCCCCTTGTCCAACTTGGTGGTTAGTCTTGTATCCTAGTCCCGTGGGATCACCTTTATTGGCTACTAGCTTTAGGAGTGGCTCTACATGGAAAACCCCAATTTTGGTTGCATTCTCCAGCTTCTCGACTCATTGTAACCCCCTTTCACACTTTTCCCATCCGAGTCCACATTTGTCCATTGGGTCCACAAGAAGTTAGCCTTCCCCCTCCCCTTTTCCACACTTTGGGTCGGGCTTGGAAAGATGCCCCAAAGATTGTTGCAGCTAGAAAGAAAGTTAAAAGCACAATTTGGTCACTTACAATAGGAAATGTACCATATGCAAAAGATGGTCGGGACATACAAATTTAGCACATGCGCAAAATCTAGACATGAGCTCTACCCCTTTATCATTATGACCATCACCCTGGTTCCTAGGGCTCCTACGTGAGCCCCTACATCATTGGGAACCCAATATTGGCCCAACCCCTAGAGGGCAATGGACCACCCAACCTTTAGGGTCTCAAGCAGTTTAAAGAAAGAAAAATCAATAAAAGGCAAAAGGCATATGAAAAAGGGTGGAAGAACAAAGGTCCGGTAACTCATGCACCACGATTGCTCCCTCCTACATCTATACAACCATGTGTGGGCTTCCCTTATTATAGTTGCCCTTGTACCATGGCATGTGACTTGGAGCTTTCCTCTGCTACCCCACTCTGTTCCATCATTATATCGTATGACACCTGCTATTTGACGGATGTATGTTGGACCTGTCACTCCCTTAGAGGTTGAAACCACCTACTATAGTCCTTTATTAACCTCCTTATTGAGCCTGGGGACACCTGTACATTCTAAAGCCCAGTTGGAAGGGCATGCCGCTATAAGTGTCCACTTGAGCGCCTGATTTATAAGCACGTTTACTCAATTGCACTAATGAAATTGTTGTACTGAAAGGTGACGAGACGCATTGGATCTTATATAGGATTGCAGGTGGGTCTTCATCTTGGGGTTGG
This sequence comes from Pinus taeda, assembly GCA_000404065.3. Taxonomy (NCBI): domain Eukaryota; kingdom Viridiplantae; phylum Streptophyta; class Pinopsida; order Pinales; family Pinaceae; genus Pinus; species Pinus taeda. Next base: position 33,870 of record APFE031693323.1, read on the forward strand.
GCCTCCCTATACGGGATCCAAGCCCTCCAGAGGGTCATGATAGCACTTGTAGGGTGAGCGTTGAGAGCCATCAGCCTCCTTCGCAACATAGCATTGATTGTCATGCCATGGGATCCTTTAGCACCACATTTAACTTGCTCGTGCCCCACTCATGCAGACATGATGATGAACTTGGACCACATTGCCCAGACAGCCACATACTTACACCAAACACTTAGCATTTGATACAGGGCCCATATAGTGTTTTTTCTTTCCTAGGGAGAAATGGGAGGGCTTGTATCGTCATTCTTTCCCTTATGGATGGAGTATTGACATGTTGATCTAGTTGGAGACCCATGAGACCATTCATTGTGCCCCATAGCCACTTGGGAGCACCATAAATGTTTTGCTTGGAAACCAAGGGGCCACCCCATTGGTCATCATCATGAGAGCCCTCCTCTTTGATTTGGCACATGGTGGACTTATATAGGCCTTCCAACAGCCCTATTGCGACATTTGTCTATCATTTCAACCTCATCAGGAAGGCTTTCTGAGTACTTTTAAGCTATTTGGTGGGATTGTCACCAGTTAGATTGTTATTTTGCACATTAGAGTCATTTTTAGGGGCTCATTAGGCCAATTTGACCAATTTGAATTCTTAGAGGCTCACATAAATCACCATAATTTGGATTGGATATCTTCTCTCTAAAAGAATTTGAACCTGCAATCTTGGATAGAATTTGGAGTTTCTTAGTGCTTTTGATGTTTGGGTAAATTAGCACATCTTTCTTGGAGCTTCTTTGGCATTTTCATCGTGGATGGATATATTCTCTATGTCTTGTAGGTGGATTATGATGCTATTTTATGTTATAACTTATAATATATGTCTAATGCATGGAATTTTTCTTTGTTAAAATTGGAGATGCCCTAATTTATACAAATTGGTTTGAAGCATTGAAAAATTGGTCAGATCTTGCATGTGTTACTCATTGAAAGGCATTGAAGAATGAATTTTCCTAGGCGAATAATGTGCATTTAATTCCTTGAAACTACACCTTGTTTTTGTCCTTGAAGTATAAAGTCCTTGAGGGTGGCTAGGATAGAGAAGTCCCTCTAGGACTCCTTGAAATATCAAATTTTCCCTTCATCAAGAGTATTTTGACTCCATCTTTCCCCATAGG